>VZSF01008831.1:331711-352678 GCA_013398295.1 Chionis minor
AAGCTTAACCTTCTGTGGAGTTATTTAAAATTTTAAGGGATATTTTTTTTTTTTCTTTTATTAGATTGTAAGCTGAAAGTCTTAAATGTGTGAAAGTCAGTATCCTTTAAAACAGGGATGTCCTTAGAAAGACACAACCCAAAACTGTCTCAGTGTAGTGACTGCTTTAAATTTCAGTGGGTTTGGGTGGAATTTTTAGCTTGAATATTTTGAAACAGCGTGCTCACTTCCCAGTGTTCTTTAATGTCACCTTGAGCAAATATGCCCAAAGGAAGCAGATCATTCAGTGAGTCTAAATTAAGGCTGGGGGTGGGGGGAACCCACTTAAGAGATGTCATTATTTCTTTTCTAAATTAAATGGCCTCCCCATGGAAATAGTGGATGCCATGTTATATAGAGCTTTTAAAATAAAATTGAACATAAGACTCAAAAACTTTACAATGAGAAATTCTGAACTGAGAGTAGATGGACCAGATAACTGTTAGTTTATTTCCTTCCCAGTGTTTTAAAATTACTGTGATTACCAGAGAGAGTAAAAGTCTTCCCAACGAACCACTCATTATTTATTTGTCAGTAGTAAAATATTGGGTTGTATGACTGCAAAGAAATATAATTCAGATGACACTATTTCAATTTATACATGAAAATACTGATCCAGCCTTGTGAAAGGTGCAGACTAAGCAGCTTACACAGTCATTTTAGTCAAGTCAAAGCTCTGAACGTGTTATTAAAGAAAGTTACAATGCAATACAATGCAATGAGTATCCTTTCTGTACGGACTACCATGTTATGGTGCCCACTTGTCTTCTTTGGTTACTAAACAGAGTGAAGATAACATGGATCAGAGTGAATAGCTTTCATTTGCCATTATTTTATGTTCTGGATTATTTTACAGTTAAAAGTATCCGTGTCAATGGTTTTCAATTTCTTAAACTACTTGCACTAGGAAATGTAGTTAATACTATTTAAAGATCGGTACAGAGAACTAGTTTCTGTTATTGGTGATGTGTTGGAGAATACCCCTTTAAAACTTTTCCCATTTGTTCTCGAGAGAAAATGCTACTCTTGGTGGAAAAAAAACCCCTGTAGCTGGTAATGGATAACAGTGTCTCATATTTAAAGAAAATACTAAGGCCACTTTAGAGTCAGACAAAGCGTTAACTACTTTTAGATGTATATAAATAAGTTAAAATCACATAGTTGTCAGTTTTTCATTTCATAAAGAAACAGTTGCTTGCATATGAAGTGTTTCTGTAAGGTTTGCAAATTTCTTTCCAAGCCAGTAAATCAGAATTGAATATCCTGAGGAAAAATTAAGTTAACAAGCAAAAGGAAAGGAATTTTCCTGTGAAAGGAAAATCAGGACCAAAGGCAGTACTACAAAATGCAGAATATTATGTCTAGTGAAAAGAAAATAAAAACAAATAGAAGATTAAAAAGTCTATATGGATTTTTTCCCAACAACCTATGTGCAAAAGCTTATGGGGAAAAGAAAATCAGATAAAAAACTTAGGGTATAAGAATGCAGAGAATGGATTTTATACATTTTCTTTAAACCCCAGAGGGAACAAAACAAAGATTAAGGGTAAGAATCACTATGGAAGACTCACTATTGTATCTTAAAACTAATTTTCTCTGTTTATAAACATCCTCCTGATTTGTGCATCTTATTCCTTTTATGTCACTGACATTCGTAGGCTCCTGTTCAGTTCTGAGCTTCTTATGTGCATCTTTCTCTGAATCATTTTTCTCTTTCTAGAATCTACAATAATTAGTTGTTCATGCTTATATATTGTTTTATGGTGCAATGCTTTTCATTTCAAGTAATCCTTCTCTCCCATTTATTTATGATATTGACACAACTTTTAGCTTTGATCTGTACAGACTACAATTGGATGCAAAATGCTTCATATTGCCTTTTCTTTTTTACAATTTATAAAAATATAGCCTGAATGAAGTCTTGAAAAAGAAATCTTATTTATATAGGCTAACAGCTACATTCAGCATCCTAAAAGACCCACCAACACAAATACTTAAACCCAATTCTCTTAAAATACTTTATCATGTTTTTCTGATATTTCACCTGCCTTCTAGAAATAGTGGCCCAAGTTTAAAAATTATTTCACAAATACTGAACTGGATGTCCTCATTTCTGTGAAAACGATAATGGTGTCTTTTATGATATTTTATTATAGCTCTCAAAATATGACTGAAGTGTTTGCCACAGGTGAAAAAAACCCCACCATTTGGGAAAAGTGTTTAGTTTACAGAGGAGGCAGTTAGAGAAGTGAAGAGTGTCATTTTCTGGTCCAAGTCAGATTTTCCGTAACCTTACACTAAAAATCCAGTCTGTTTACTTAGGGGTAAATGCTTATTTACTTTTTGGTTCTGACTCTGGAGTCAGGAGAAGCCAGGCATTATTATTCCTTGTTTGCCCTTCCTAAGGAAGACAGTGAGCCAGATGGATTGTTTGAGGTGGGGGCTGCAACCCCAGCTGCCTTCAGGTGTCACCCTGGTTCTCTTTATTATTATTAATTCACAATACGCTGAATTTCAGTAATGAATCACTGTTGCTTAACAATTTCAAGGAGTTTGTCTGAACTTCCGGTTCCATTGTCACAAGGTGCAGAAACATTTCAGGAAAAAAGTGAGAACCATATACTACCTGGCAACTTTAGAAACATCATCTGTTTTTACAAATGTTAAGAAACTCAGCTGCCATTGGGAAGCCTGTCCAAATATTTTGAGGAAAAGGAAAAGGAAAAGGAAAAGGGAAAAAACCCAACATGAAAGCTTAAATAAATTCATATTAACTATTCACTGGGGAAATTTAAATTACTTTCCAAATAATTCTTAAGCCAAAATCTTCATTTTCAAACAAAAAACAACATCTATGTAATGTTTGCCTTACATACAATGTTTTAAAGTCTTTATTAATCTGGCACTTAAGATAAAAAATCATAGTAGAAAATAAAATAAATTTAAATTCCCTGCTGATTGTACTCTAAACCTCTCAAACCCTTGTACTCTATGCATTAGCTGAAGATTTGTTCTGCCAAAAGCAGTGCTAACATTAACAGCTGCAGGCTGACAGTTCACATTAACTGTTGCAACTCGGAAGAGCGTGACCTCTGTCTTAGATGTTTCTTGTTCTATCTTATCAAACATAATACAGAGGAAAAAATTGAGCTACCAGGAAAATCCCAAGGACCAAAAAAGTCATCAGCAGCAGAAGTGTTAACCTACATTTTCCATCAGCTTTACAGGAGAGGCTGCAACAAAATATTCAATAACTGTACAAATCCCAACTACTTCTGTACACTTCTCCTGACTCACCTGGAGAAGTGCTGAAGTGGCTGTCTTGCTACAAGGAACTTGCCACAGTAGTGGTTTCTGTTGGCCAACTCTCCCTCAAGTGATACTTGATCAAGAGCTCACAACGTAGCCCAGTAAATATGATTTGCCGTGACTAGTAACAGGTTGCAGGCTTTGCACTGCAGGGTTTCAAGGCTTGTTGGGGCTTGCTGTGGCCACAGCTGGGTTCATTCTGGGCTAGCAGTTGCTGAGAGGAGCAGTGCCTATGGGCTCTCCTGTTTTAACTTTGCCCTGCGATCCCCAGTACAGCACCAGTCCGACGAAGGTTGGGAATCAGTGAGTGACAAACAGTGGCTCTTCATAGCACTGGCAACTCCAAACTGATGGGAAGACAGTGGGTTGCGTTAAAAGAATGCTTAAAAGTGATGCAAGACTAAGGAAGAGGAAGCTCCTGTTGTCATAATCCTCTTGGTAAGGATCTCTAGATGCCAATAATTTGTTGTAAACACCACCAATCCTTACACCAAACCCACCCAGCACCTTTCCCCCTTCTTCCTGAGAAAGACTGAAACCATTAGTCTTGGGACTCAGAGGGACACTGAAGGGGTGGGCATTGCACGAGGGAAAAGAGAAAGAGGCTGGTAAATGTTCTTTTACAGCACTTTTAATTTGGACTACAAGTCATAGTACTGTCATAACTGCACTAATAACAACTGTTTTGTTTTGATTAGGTTGTAAGGTTTTAATTAGAATTACAGTAAATTCTTAGATTTGTGTGATGGTTCCCTCTTGCCTATAACAGGATTTTGAGTGTAACGGTATCAGTCATCAGATGTGCCAGGTAAGCAAAGATAGTAGTTAATAACCCCTTGGATTTAAGGGTAACATTTATACTGGCTTGTTTTATTACGCTTGAAGAGGAAGTAGAGCAACAAAGAAAGCTCTGAAACACATTTGAGGTATGATGTTAATGGTTGTTATATGGGACAAACTCTAAAAATCTGCAAAATTATTTACTATAAATTTTGAAAACTATCAGTAGTTTTATGAGAAACAGATGTATAAAATCACAATTAACTAGTCTCTATAAGCTGACATGTGTCTTTTACCTGAGAAAAAAAGAGTGACATGGATCACTGTAAAAAGAATCTCTCTAATATAGACTACTGTTCTCATTGCTTTGGCTCACGTAATGTCTTTGATAAACACAAGGCATGGGAAGAAGGGAGGAATTAATTCTCTGTTGACCTTGATATTTGCCAAGAGCTTAAGGTGCCACCCAAACATCACACAGACATTGAGTGAAACATCCCCTGAAGTGTGTCCACTTGGTAAAGTGTTTAAAGTGTATCATGCTTTGGTTTGATACATACCCTTCCTCACCTTGCCTTGCTTTGCCTTGGCTTGACCTGCCTTGGGGATCGGGATGTTTGCAAAGGAAAGAATGGAAGGAAAGAACAATGTCTACCTCTCATCGTACTATAGAGGGAAATAGATTCAGTGCTCTTCACCAGACCTTATAGTTGCAACTCATTTTTCCATAGGACTACTTTTTTCACTATCCACCTGTCCCCCCTCCCCCCACCTTCCCGCCATTGGTACTTCACTGTGACCTGTTCAAAACACAGCACACAGCATCACTATTCTTCTCTGGCATTCTGCTCACCTGGGACTTCATCTGGGGAGGCAGGCTTCATCTGAAGGGTACAGAATAACATATTAGCCAAGAACACCTCATATCCTTAAACATTACTCTGGTTATTTATTGCTGTGGTGGGTGATTTTTTTGGAGTGTAGGGGTTGTTTTATTGTTGTTGGGATTTTTTTCCAGATTTGAAGCACTTATCACAACAGGTGGATGAAGGTGCAAACAGGGATGGATAGTGTGTTGTCTCAAAATGGGGGTTTTGTAGGAGCTGAAGCTACTTGAAAAAATGACTGGAAGAATTTTTTCTCTGAAATAAACATGAAATAAGCTAAGATCACAGACCTAAAAAAGGGGTTACTTGCCATTTCCTTTCCTTGGTGATGTAGTACAAATATTTGAAGCAATGCAATTCACTTTTAAGAGTGCTCCAGGGTACTCTGAGGAAGTTTGTTTTCAATCTCATCTTCTCCTCTTTCTGAAAAGAATTCTGAAATTAATTACTGGATTGAGAAGTTGTTTATAAATAACCTACATACTAGGTAAATGCTTAAACTCTTAGTCACTAGCTATATTCAGTTATCCCATATGAACAGACTGAAAGAGATTTATCTTTCAGAGGAGCAGTAACCCACAAAGTAACCCCCAACAGTATTACTTAAAGCCTTGAAGTTAGCTTTACTAGGAAATGGAAAACAGGGGTTCGGGTCTCTGAAAATAGCAAGGAACTGAGTGTCTAGCTTCCTTATCCTGCATGAGTGTTGTACCCATGCAATTATTAACTAAATTAAATGACTGGATAAACTAGATTGTTCCTAACTGGTGAGTTTAATCCAAGTCTCATCTTGCTATCTTACTGTTTTCTCCCAAGATGTTTGAAAATGAAATAAAGGTTCCTTTCTTGTCAAGTAAAATTGGGGTCATCCAAAGCACTTACTTTTGTCCATTACATGAATGAATAATGAGTAAAAAAATATTACACAGAAGAGAGAAAACGATCAAGCCATAAACAAGGTATAGAAGGTGTAAAATGGACAAACTCAGGCAGCATTTTACATTTCATTTGCTCTTATTTTTATGTGTGCGTAGTTACATAAAATGTAAACTATTACAAAACCAAGCCTTATGTCTCAAGACTTGTCTCACGCAATTCTAACCTACAAGGAACAAACAGAAATCATATAGACAGTGCACATATCAGATAGCTAACAAGGATGCTATATTAAATAACACATCATCTCAGTCTGTTTCTGCTTGAGAATGTCTTGAACAGCACCAAGACCATCTTCATCATTGGTGTGAATTTTCACTCAAGCTAAAAATATTAGTGTGTAAGAGAAAGATTGAATGACCATACTGTGTTACTTTCTCAACCCGAGAGAATATTAATAATGGATGACAGAAATGCCCCTACAGATGCTGCATTTGAAACATTAATTCCATGGTGCAATAGAAACCTTTCTGTGAGAGTAAATCTGAAACTATTACTGGAAGTTGTGTTACTCAGTACAAAAGATACTATCTCCTGCTGCACTTAGGAGGAGTTTCTTGTTGTTTGGGTGTTCCTTTAAACATATGAAGTTGGTAACTTCACATGTCTAAAGCAAAGGTTAAGGAACTACATTTTGTGTTGAACCTGATTTTAAGAAGTTTTTCTAAGAAGCTGTCAAAGTCTCCTGCTCTAACTGCATTTTATGTCAACAAAATAAAGACAGATAGCTTGTTCTATTTTGGAGAATAATAGACTAAAAAGCATTTTGAACCTTAGAGTACTAGTTAGGAAGAAAAATGAAAGATCTGTTGTAAAGAGGTTGAGCAGGGTAAACACAGGAATACACTTACTAGGCTAAGGAGAGCAAGTAAATGTGTCTTTATTAGCATGTGTTTTCACACAAACCCACACAAACACTTTCGGTAAGAAAAGAAAACTTTATCACTTTGAATTGCATTGGTGCAACTTGTATGAACCAGAACACATGACAAATGTCAAAAAAGAAAGTAAGTTGGAAAAATGTGGAAAAGTGGAATTTTTACTGTTGCCTGGAATGATAGTAAATGCTGCCATTCAAACATATCTGAGGTGGTCATTCATTAATACTTGAATAAATATGCTGTCTGTTACTACTGCTTTGGCAGCAATTTCCTCTATCTTATGCTTCACACCTCTTATTTACATTTTTTGTTTCATTTACCTTTTTTTTTTTTAACAGACACAAGTATTTGTGCAGTTCATTGACTACCATTTTCATAATCTGTCACTTTAAGGCATCTAGGAACAGAAGAAATTAATGGAAGCATCACTTCACTTGCCAGCAAATTGGAGAAAGAAACCAAAGATAGAAAATCTTCAATTTGTTCAAAATCACATAGCAATGTGATTTTAATTTCCATTATTTACAAAGGAAGAGTGTGCCAGAGACAAAGCACAAAAATTAAAACAGTGAAGCATTAAAGAATATGAAGTTGGGAATAAATATACTTGTAACTAGTTCTCTTATTTTGACATGAACTGAAATTTGGGTAGGGGATGGGAGAACTGTGTCTGATCCAGGAAAACGTTTTCTAGACTAAACTAGAGAGAATAGGCGCTCACCTTTATTAGAACGTATATTCACAAATGAGATGCTCCAGTCGGTAAAGAAGGAAATTTTACCATATTAAACCTAGAATCATAGAATATCTCAAGTTGGAAGGGACCCATAAGGATCATCAAGTCCAATTCTGTGCTCCTCACACAACTACCTAGAACTAAACTATATGACTAAAAGTGTTGCCCAGATGCTCCTTGAACTCTGGCAGCTTTGGTGCCATGACTGGTTTGCTGGGAAGCCTATTCCAGTGACCGACCACCCTCTCAGTGAAGAACCTTTTCCTAGAGTTCAATCTCAGCTTCCCCTGGCACAGCTTCACTCCATTTCCTTGTGTCCTGTTGCTGGTCACCAGAGAGAGGAGATCAATACCTCCGCTTCAGCTGTCCCCCTTGAGGAAGTAGTAGACTGTGATGAGGTCACCCTCCAGCCTTCTCTTCTCCGAGCTGAACAAACAAAGTCACTTCAGCCACTCCTTGCAAGTCTTGACCTTGAGGTCTTTCACCATCTGGGTTACCCTCCTCTGGACACACTCTAATAGTTTAATATTTATATTTAATAGTCCTTCTTGTATTGAGGTGCCTAAAACTGCACACAGAACTCACAGTGGGGCTGTGCCAGTGCAGTGTTGAGTGGGATAACCATCTCTATTAACTGGCCAATTATGCTGTGCTTGATGCACCTCGGGACACAGTTGGCTGTTTTTGCTACCAGGGCACACCATTGACTCATATTCAACTTGCCAACAACCCATATCCTCAGACCTCTTTCCACTAGGCTGGTCTCCATCTTCTCATCCCCCAGTTTGTATGTATAATTGGGATTACCCTGTCCCAGGTGGAGAATCTGGCACTTGCTCTTGTTAAATTTCATATGGTTGGTGATTGCCCAGCTCTCTAGTCTATCCAGATGTCTCTCTAAGGCCTCTCTACCCTCAAGGGAGTCCACAGCTCCTCCTATTTGAGTATTGTTGGCAACCTTAATGTACATTTGATTCCTGTGTCCAGATCATTTATAAAAAGATTGAAGAGAACTGGCCCTAAAATCTAGTCCTGGGGAATCTCACTGGTGACTGGTTGCGTCTGATGTAACTCCACTTACTCTGACTCTTCGAGCCTAACCCATCAGCCAGTTGTTCACTCAAGATATCGTGGACTTATCTAGCTGTGATGGATACATATCTGCATTTTCTTCCCTTCTAAAATCTCTTAATTTCATTCTTCTCAAACAGGTAATTTAGTGTTGACTAAAGAAATTGGGTCCATGATATTATTTTGAAGAATGCATTACACTATAATTCTCTTTCTCCACAAGATCTCTTCCAGATCTGTGGCTAATGAAAGATAAGCACCTACAGAATGTCAGGTTACTGTTCTTTGACTCAGGATTATGGAAAATTGGGCCGTTGAACATATTGAGGAGTTATCTCCCCTGTTTCCCCTCCCAACACTGCTCACAAGAGTTGGGCTATGTGATCTTTCTCAATTTGTAGCAATTGATGGAGAATTCTTAGTTTTCTCGGGTAGATTATTCCAATGCTTAGAAAAATATTTTCTAATATCAAACCTCAATGTTTCAGATGAAATTTCTACCCTTGGATTTTTTCACTTTCTATTTGCTTTGTTTTATTCATTTCACATCTACTAAACCAGAAATTATGTATGTTAAGATCACTCCAAAATGAGACAAATCCAACTGAGCACTAGGTTGCTTTACATGCCTCCAGCAAAGGGGAATCAGAGAGAGCTGTTCACAGCTTCTTTCTCAAGAACTACTACTTTGTGAACTTTAATCCTTTGTGCTCTGGAGACCAATTAACTTGCTATTCTTAGCACACAATATTAAATAAGTAAATGTTAACCTTCCCATAGCAACACTTCAAATATATCTTTCTAATCCATGTAATGCACAGGAAGGGGAATGAAAGTTAAGAACACTACCATCATAAGCAGCTCTTATCTTGTGTTCAAAAAATGGTTGGTCCTTCCTTTTCTGTGTCTTCTGAGGTTGTAGAGGCCAATACTATCCTTCATAAAATATGTACACTTTTATGTCTACTTTGCTGTTTTCATATAGCGGGTATACCACATACTTAAATATACAGTCTGTTAAATTCTTCCCAATTCAACAAACGCAAAGATTTGACTAATTCAGAGTGAATCAGATGAATTCATCTTTTCTCCAGGACAGCCTTCTTAATGTGAGACTGCTTTCATTCCTCATGGTTTGGTGCCTTTCATCCTCAGGGTTTTGGTTAACGTTAGTGCTCCTTCAGAAAGCTTCTTTTTTAAAATTAATTTGTTTGTCATAATTTTAATTTTATGACAAAGTTGCCTAGAATTTAATAGAAAGTGATAATGTTATTTCCTTTTTACTGTCTTTGAAACTAGGAAAGTATATGCACGTAGAATATAACAGAAGTCTGTAAGTTTGGGTTTAAAAACTACAGAAAGAATGCTATTCTCTAGCTAATCTCGTACATTATTCTAAGAGTAATTCTGTAGAAACGTATTAACACTATCCTTCTTTTAGCCCTTGTTCAATTCTAGGCAGGGTGGATGGGGGGGTGGAGGGGTGAGGAGAGAAGAATTCTCTAGATAGGTTATAACATGTTTCAGCATTTTCATGGCTGTAATTCTACTTCTAAAAGCATATAAAACTTAAGTAGTTAAAAGCCTTTCAGATACCTAAATGTCCTTAGTTTTTAAGCTGTTCAAAAATCTTTATTAGAAAGGAGTATACTGTATCATTATAAAGATATGTCATGAGTGAGACTGTTAAAAGAAATGATCACTACACTGTCTGCATTCACACTCACGTGAGCATTAAACCTTCCTGACAGTAGAGGTGGGACAATGTTGAGTGATCCAGACTTTAAAATAAGCCCTAGGCTTTTACATCTTCAACTTTCACCCACTATGGAAAAAAAAAAACCAAACACCCAAAATCAAAACCAACCAACCAACCAACCAACCAACCAAAAAAAACTCACAAAGCCCCACCTGCAAATTGTGCAGCATGATTCTCTGCTTGTGTTTAATGGGATCATTGGGAAATGACTGCACAAATACCTCCATTAATTTCAGCAGCTGAAAGGAGAAAGGTCTGCTGGCAATGAGGTCTCTGAGAGAGTCCCTGTGATGATGCTGTCTCAACCCCATTGCTCTTACTGGGCAATTTTTGATGCCTACCTGAATTCTCTCTCAAAAGACAGAATTCCTCCTTTTTCTTCAGTCCTAAACAGATTAAAGTTGTTTACCTTCAGGACACTACCTGATAGAATAAGTGGAAAAAAAGCGTTGCCGTGGGAGGAAATACATAGATGGAGTATTTTTCTGTTATTGGTGTAATTAGATAATGCTGTCTGTCACTGAGTCTCGGGCTCATTTTGTCTTTGGCCATACTCCAGAATAATTGGCAAATAAATTTACAGAAAGGTGTTTCATATCTATCTTTAAACAAAATAAATGAAATAACACTAAAGAAATTACTGGAAAATTACTTTTGTTACTATTTTACCTTTTTTTTTTTTAAACGAATGAATATTGGTGATAGCAATAAGAGAAAATAAAATCCCAGCCCTCATATTGCATTTTTTTTTCATAAACTTGAAGACAGTAGCTGCTGGTTTTCAATATGGTCTGGCATTGGGCCTTAGTTCATTAACTACCTATCATAGAAGAACGGAATGAACCAACATTAAAAGCAGGATATAGTGTCAGTTATTTCAGTAGCTTTCTATATATATTCTGCAGGTTAATGTATACCACCAACACAGATTTTGTGCTGACTTTAATATAAAAAGAAAAAGACTAGTTTGTGTGTTTTCAACAAAATTACAGAGGAAGGCATAAACACCGATTCAAATGGGTGTAAACATTGCAAGATGAAAAATCTGAAATAAAAAAAGGAAAACTTGATTTTTCTTTCTATTTCCGATATAAGCCACCCGTGCTTATATTTAAGGCAGTTCAGGAACAACTGTCACTTATACCTATGAATGTAGGTTAGTTCTTCATGCAGTGTACTTGTGACCTTCCAACTACTGTTTTGAGTGGCTTACAGAGAGCCTCAGTGCAGAATATTCTATGTGCCCTTAGGTTTGTGTTTCTATCAGAGCAACACCTGTCACTAAAGCCAGTTGGATCATATGCTTATAGCACTTGCCTACGCATATTATTTTAAAGACAACAGAAACGAATTAATTAATAATTTAAAATTAAGTGTAGCATCTTTTATACCTTCCAGACTATCTCTATATAAACTACCTTTTGAGAATGGAGATTTGAAGGAGAAAATATGTTATTTTTTTGTTGTAACAGCTAACTCATAGCCAATTTTTATAACAGTTTTTTTTATACTAGGAACTTCTAAGCAGTTTTTAGCAGCTTTTTCTGTTTTTTCTCTGCACTGAAATAAATTAAACTATGGCCTATCGGGAAATATCAGAATATTAAAGTCACACACAGGTTTGGTTGAGATGGCAGTGGGATTCTCTGCTTTATCTGAGTAACTCAGAATTTAAATCCATTATCAGTACTAAATGCTACTGTGATTCATTCAATAACCTACTCATTAGGCAATCTTCTCTCACAAAGCAAATCCCAGATAATCTCTTCACATCATAATGCCAAAGGGACAATCTTTATCCAATCATTTAAGCATAGAATGATCTTTGCTTTCTATGGCAAGATCAGAAAGAGTATACTGATGCCAATTTCATTCTGAACTTTCTGCAGTTGAGACCAGTGATGCCTTTCCTCAGAGTCAGTACATACAAATAACAGAATCGACAGGCAAGAGGCTACATGCATGAACCTAGTGCATGGATTTATTGACCAAAAGGTGAAGATCAATTTATACTTCAAAACCCAGGAGCTGGTGGGTTTTAAATTTTTTTTAGAATAAAGTAATTTTGACACATGCATTAGAAACTTGTCTGTACTTTTGTCTCTACAGATTTATTCAATGTTACAAAATAATGAAATTGAGTAAGTTTTCTTCTCACATGAAATATGTTTTCTGTGTTTTGTGTACTTTCCAAACCTCTGTCAAATATAGCAGATTTTATTGGTGTTTTAAAAAAATAATCAACTGGCTATGATTACTTACTCTTAGGTTCATCCAGTCTTCTGTATGCTTAAAAAATGGTTTTGTTTATCTTAGAAAGTATCTATACTTTCATGGAGATTACAGTCTTGACCAAAGTCAACTGGAACCTGAATCAATATTATGCTTATGATCTCTTGAGATCTTACATTAATGAAGATGATATTTTAAAATTTTCCTACTAATTTGCATTCATAGACAAAGGAAAAAATAATTTCACAAGAATCTTAGCAAAGTATAATCTAGAACAATGGCTTTACAATGCACTCCACAACCTAGTCATAATTCCTAATGTAAGAAGGCAACCAAAAAAAAGGATAGTACCCTGACCCTACTTTGAAATAAAAACTGAATAATAACCATTAGGTAGTTTAAAAGGAAAAAAAAAAAAAAAGAAGGCAAAACATTTTCTTGATTCTAAAAGAATGAGAACAACTCATCTCTAACCCGTATGTAATCTCTAAAATCTTGAATCATCATCTAGTAAGAAGTGGACTAAGACTGGAGTTTGAGAAATACACCTTAGCATCCAGAAGAAGCATCTCAACTTTATATTATGACAGTTTTTGAGAACTAACACTTCATCTTCCTTCTGCCTTATCATGAAATAATATTTCCACAACTATATCCGAGTACTAAGACAGTTTTTTGTTATCTCAGGGTCGATGCTCATTGATCTTCTGTACTTTGCTTATTAACCTGCTGACTGTTTTATGGGAGAAATAAACAAACAAAAGACAGTTATTCTGAAGGAGACACAAACATAACTACACATCTATGCATTTTGGTGTACTAGAACTAAACAGTGAGAAAGAATACAGAAGGTCCAACTTATGGTCCCACTAGTCATTTGCCATCAAAAATTGTGAGTTGCTATCTGCTCTTACAGTTTTGTTAGTCATATTTCTAAAAATTTGTGAATAAAAGTTACGTTGCTATTTTTATCCTTGCTGCTTGTTGGCATGCACAAAGAATAGCACTTCATGCATCTCCGCCTTAGCTGTAGCTCTCTATCAGAAAAAAAACATCACTGGATTTTTCTCTACAGAAGCAGATTTACCTAGACAGAGGGAAGGGCTCAGGGGGTGGGTGAATAAGAACATAGTCCTTCCAGTCACTCTCGCCAGAATGACATGCACTCCATGTTGTGGAGTCCAGGGTGTGCTGTAACTTTTTGCCAGCTTTCACTTCCAACCATCAGTGGTGTGGTGACATGCACCCTTTCCAGCAGATGCACAAAGAAATAAGCAACAGAAACATTCCAGATGAGTATCAGTTACCTGGAAGCTAAAGTGCCAAAAGCAGCTGCTGCTAGCACTTTTGTCATATTTTGAATGATGGAGAACAGAAATCTCACACCACTAAGGGACAATTGATTCTTTGTATTCTATTTTTCCAGGTATCTTTCTGCAAGACATCTATTGATTTAGGCCTTTTTAGTATATTTATCAAAAGCTCTTTCTTTGTAACATCAATAATATTTTACACAGTGAAATTGAACTAATACCTAGAATGAACCAAATCCAATTTCCAACACTTTGCTGTCTGTGAGCGAAACAGCTAGTGTTTGGGAGCCTTAAGATCATTTATTTTATGATTTTTTTTTTTCCTACATCTTGAGTCACTGACTGAGGCCACCTCTGAAAAGGTCATTTATGGAAGTTTTATCTTAAGCTGTTGTGTCCAAAGAAGACACCAAAGTCTGAACTGGTATCGATTTTTCTTGGACTGCAACGTTATTCCCAGGAGCAAACTACTGAAGAGGCTATTGATAGAAACATGTCACATGTTGATGACTACATGAGAGAATTGCAGACAAGCTAATTTTTTTAATGTCACGTGCCCTTAATGCACAAGGAAACTGGACAAAATCACCTTGAACTGTCTGAGATGTGGTATAAAAGTTCAAGATGTGCAATACTCTGAGTGGGTTAAAAGTCTGCCAGTTGAATCAAATACATAAGGCTTGCAATTGGATGTGGTTTCTGCACTTTAAACATGTCCTGGGTCATTACTTCTTGGAGTGGGTTGGGAGAGGACAGGGAGGGAATAGCAGAACACTACTCCTATGATCATTTTAAAATACTGAAAAATAAAAACAAGTCATACAGTTCCTAAAAGATTTTCAACAAGTCAAAACTATTTAGATATTTACACTGTTCTAATACTTGAAAGATCCTGACAGCTACATCTTGCAGAGGAGAAGCCAATTCAACCTGATCTAGAATCACCCTCCCAAGCATTATGACTAACCTACTGTTGCATTATAATTTGTTGAAGGAGAGAGAGTTTGCTAAGTAAGCAACTACATCCCTTTATGAAAGTCCCAGTGTGTTGCAAGTTAGGCAGTATGTAAGCACACACACAACAGTGAATTTACACTTTCTGACATCCTTAAAGGCTTGTCAAAAATCATGGTAGCTTCAAAAGTGTCTGCTTTCTAGCACTACATTTAACTGTATAACTTTTAGTCATTTTCTTTCCCTTTGTAGTTTTGCTGACTGCTACCAGCTTTTATTGCTGAGACGTATCAAAGAAGATAGATAACAGAAGTCAAAACAAGGTAAATTCATAATCACATTCAAATGTAGTGCATAACAGTTTTTTAAATTATTTTTCTTACGGATGATTTATAGTTTCTCTTGCAGTATCTTATATTTCTTTAAACTTATAGCCTAACTGTAGACAAGAGTAAAGAAGGAACAAATCAGTGTCTTGGGGTGAGGGGGGGGAGGGGAAGTTTAACTGAAGCTTCCATGCTGCTTCTGCAAAAGAAATTTGAGTATATGGATTAATCCATTCCCTGTCTCTATGTATATAATATATCATATATGAAATCCAAGTAGGATGGATTAATCCATTCTTTCTCACTCAGTATCTAGTGTATTTTACTTTATTTATGGGTAATAAAGGGGGAAAGGGGAACGTTATCATTCAATGATGACAGGATAGGTGCCTAGTATGGATTACTGACTACAAAAGCCCTTCTCTTATGGAAAGGGAGAAGCTGAAAGCTTGAGTATGTATGAGAAAAATTGCTGTCACTAATGTTAAATCCTTTCTCACTTGTTTCCTACAATACCTCATCATACTTTGTGTGACCTCCAGGCTGATCATTTGAAAACAAGGTTTGTACCTGGGTCTCCTTGTGAACTATGCAAGGTAGAAAAGTGAGCCCTTTCTGAGGAGGATTTCTGTATCTTGCCATTTTTAATACATCAATCACTCATAACAAACAGCCAGCCTCCCCTGCTAGCGATCCTGATGGCTAGGGCAGGGATTTTCAGTGTCAGGTCAAAAACCCTCTCTGGCTTGCACATGTTCATGCTCCTCTCAGCAGGAGCAGCACACACCTCAGGCTAATGCTCCCTGCTGCCAGCACCCGGCCTTGAGTATAAGGTCATTAATTCAGCCCATGGTGTTCATCCAAAGTCAGCATGACAACCTGGTTACAGGGACAAGTCCCTCATGGAGCTCAGGGCTGCCCACTGGGGAGAGAGGAACTGAGGCCTATACATTAATCTCTCCCTTCACCACATGTTGATCAGAAAGAAAAACACACAGAATTATACAGGCAAGATCATGGTCTACATAACAAAAATTCTATTGAGTTGAAGATATTATGGTCGATCACACTTGGGAACCTAGTCTGAAGTGATCTGATCAGATTGGAATTGCTCTGCATTACCATTTTAATAATTTTCTGAGCCATCATTTTAGAAAACTTTCTAAAAAAGGAGCACGCTTTGTCCTTACCAGTTTCTAAATATGAAGTGAGAAATTGCATCCAATCTTGCTTGGTTTAGTAGCTGTTGCCAGAATTGGTTTAGTTCCAGTAAAAGTATACACAACACAATTGCCTGTATCAGCTTAGCTGGATTAATTTTGTTTTGTTTCCACAACTAAAATCTCAACGTACTTAAAAAGAAAATAAAATTTAATGTGGAAAGGAAGATTTTCTGTTATAAAGAATTCAATCTCTTTTCTTCCACCCCCCCACCCCACCACCCCCCACCTTAAAAAGGTGTAGATCCCCAAGCATATGTAAAACAAAAGGCAGAGGAAACATCAAGGGATCTATATTTTACTGCCTACAAGTTTGAGATCTCATCCTTTGAGCACATTTCATTCTGATTCCCTGTAGGATTTCTTTGATATTTCCTAGGCCTTCAGGGTAGGTGGGGTTGAGGGAAAGTTGCACTACAGTATGAAGTCAGCTGGGCAGGAGACCTGAGCTGTTTTGCTAGTTCCAAAATAGGATTCAAGGTTGTCAGATATAACCAACATTATTTGTTACCAAAGGCAGATTTAAAAGGCAATTTAGTAACAAAACAGGAGAAAAAATGCATCAGCACATTCTGCCATGAAAAAGTTTGCATAAAGTAGATTTGCTGTGGCAGATATATTCAAAGTAGATTTATAACTATGCTGCAGTGAACATACAGAACACCAACAAATTTTAAATGAAAAATCTCTTGGAATATTTACTCTTTTTCAAAATTATATATATCTTCCTGGGCAATCATGGTTGTACTATGATTTCTCTTAAATTGTAAAAAATCATCTTCATTTTGGTGAAGAATTTCAGATGCCACTATCTCTTAGAGGAGAAACTAATCTGTTAATAAAGATTTTATATAGAGTAGGACTGTTCTTACAGCCTTTACTTGTAGTTCAGTAAATTTCAGCTATCCCACCATGTTCTACTTGCTCAGCTACTTTAAGATGCCATATAAACCAGAGGATTTAACTTCATCTGCTACAGCTTTTCTGTTTTGGGACAGAAGAGGAAATTTAGAAATTCTGTCCTCAGTAACAAGATTCTACCAAATAATAATTCATCATTCATCATCTAATAGTTACAGTGAAAACAATGAGAGAAAAGAGAAATAATCTTACACAATATCTTCAAAGTTCTGAATAAACAGTTGCCAATCAGTTTTTACTACATTTCTATAAGGCAATTATTTAATAATATTTTGATTTTACTGATGACAAAGCAGACTCTGGAAGGAGATGCAAATCCCACGAACTCAAAAAGAGATTCAGTAAGAGATCCAGAATTAGCTTCAACCACTAAATAGTAGTTCTCATACACTCTTGATCCCTTACTTCCTATCACTTTTATTTAAAGGACATGACATTTTGAATCAGTATGTCCTTTGTGTGTAAAACTGTACAAAGGTGGTGCATAATCTGGTTAGAAATCTGTCAGTGTAACACATCCATATTCACCTTTTTTTAAAATTTTGTTTCAAAGTTAATGTGTGTCCATCTGTCAGTATTCTGTGTGCTCTGAAGTCTGCCCAGCACATTCTATGCTTTTATGCAATTCTATAATCCCATGGTATTGTAAAAAGAAAATAGAGTATCATTTTAAGCTACAGCTCATTGAACCCATTTTAATTAAAACTTTTTGAAATAGATTTTATAAACTTCCCTAATCTTAGCCACAGATTAGTTGCCTGTTTATCGGATGAATGCACTAGGCACTTTTTGTTTTGCATACTTAGAGATTACAGTCCTATTTTGTCCTGAAGGTATTTTATTTGATGAAGTCCATTTTAAGAAGCCTAATTCGTGAATTAGTTGCCAATGTAGGGCATAAACCCAATCTAATTTGAGGTACCCATGCAATTTATTCTGCATGATGAAATCTCCTAAGGAAACAGTGGTGCAGAAATACCTTCCACCAGCACAGAAGAGAAAGCCATGAATTCATAATGACGAAAAATCCTAACAACAACAACAAAAACAAACAAAAAAACCCCCCAACACATTACTAGTACACAAAGCTTAGCACAAAATGTTTAATCCAAAAAACATATGCAGAACGATGATTAAATTTTTTTTCAAGGACACCTTAGAAATGAATAATATTCACACAGGGTAGCATTACTGTAAATCATGAACATAATTTCTAAAACTTTCTTGTAATATATAGGCAAGGAAGAATTTTGGAAACAGTATTAATCCAAGACATTCCAATCTCAACATACAGGTAATTTCTCACCCTTTCTGCCAAGCAGAGCTAACCAATTTCATGTGCCATCTGATTGTTACAGCCTCTTCAGCTGGACTTGTTCCCTGCTGAGTTCAAATCCAATAAATGCAGATGCATAATTGTACATCAATTTTCTGTTTTACTTGTTTTGCAATTCATCTATGGCTTGCAGTAGCTTTCAAAAGCCCCTAAGTCAAAATGGTCAGAATTTGAACATTAAAGCTTAAAGGGCAATCTTCCCTCTCTTTCTGTAACTTTTCTGAATTTGAAGTAGAGAACAGACTGCTGCTCACTGGAACCTTCTTTCAGTTGAGAAAGATCAAAATGAAGGTATTACAGGAAGAAAATCACTTCTGTTCACTAACGTGTATCCTGAATATTTAGCAGTGTTATACTTTCAGATCTTGCTCTTACAGATAGATGAAATATTGTTCATTCATATGTAAAGATTAAACCCCTGTGGCTTCAGTAGAGCTTGATGATGGCATCTCCCTTTTTTTTTTTTTTTAAATTTAATCCTGTTTTGGATAAGGTCCAAGCATATAAAACCTGCCAGGCTGCGTCAGATTCAGGTGTCCATCTAGATGACGATCCTGCAGTACACAATGCAAAGAGATGGAGCTGATGAACAAAGCAAGGACATAATGATTCTCCCTCAACCTGTCCTTAAAGCTTTTGTCATTTAACTGTTCATGAACTAGCTATACAATGAAGACTACCATGTTCAAAGCTGTGGCTGAGTAGGTTTCTTCATGAACCTCTACTAAGATTTTCAGAGACCCTTTATCCTTCAGGAAAAAAAAATGTGGAAATCATTTTCACAGAGTGAGCAAGAAAATTGTATGAAAAATATTTCTGTTAGTTGATTCTAAATATACTTCTTGTTTCAATGAGTATTTTCTACATTTTGCACTTTGAGAAACTGGGAAAAATCATTATTTAATGCTCTTTGCTCTTTTCAAAACATAGCACTTTTATTGGCATACAGACTATTCTGTATCCTCTGTATACTTTCTAGTTCTGTTTTACCTTCTTTTTGAGGGACCAGAGCTGACCGTGTGCCCAAGAGAGTGGTATTTTTGTCTTTGTCCACAAAGATTTCAATATCTTTTTCCTGAGAGGTGATAGCTAATTTGGAACTCATTACTGTGTTCCCATGCACAGCTGAAATGTTTTCTCCTGTGAACATTACTTTGCATTAATTGTCTTCAGGATCCCTCTGCCTTTTTATCGCCTAACCGCTCAGTAACATGGCAGATTATTGCACCCCTTTGAGGTTAACATTAAGCAACAAGCATAAACACCTTCATTTCAATGAACTCCATCCCCTCATTTGTAGCTTGTTCTCTGCAATATTTAGCTATATACTAGATGTCAGAGAACCTAAAAAGATGATTAGGACAACTTGCTTGGAAATGCCCTTCATTGTGAAAATTGCTACCTTTTCTTTAGCATGTTTTTAATTTATGACAGCATTGACTCCGCAAAGCTGAGCTATACTGTAATTTGGTGAAAAAGTGTTGCACTTTTTGGTAGTAATTCCACTTTCTCTATCAACATCCTTACAATCAATGTAACTGTGGAGGCAGTTAAATTAAGACATAGGTCTGCCAAAGGCAATCTCTACATTAAATAGAAACTCTGAGAGATAATAACGTCTTTTTGAAAATAAATAAATTATTCTTCTTGGAGAAGTTATTTACCAGAACTGTTACCAGACCATTTCAAGTTTATGAACCAGCTGAGGGATGATTGTATTGAAACATACAGTGAAATTATAACTAGCATCTGGATTCAAGGACAAAGAGTTAAACATTATTAGATCATGCTTGGCATGATAGGAGCAGCAAGGGAGTAAGTATGACCTAAAGAATGGGATCAGTGTCACAGTACTGCAAATCACAATTTGATTTGTCATTGTGAGGGAGAAACAATCCTAGAACTGGGGTTTTATTTTAAAATAAACCAGTATTATGGAATTATCATAGTATGACTACCCAAGACAGCATCTTTTTTAGTAAGAGGTTCAGATAATTTTAGAGCACCTGTTATTTGATAATTGCAAAATACCTGGCCCTTCATAACACAAAGCATTGTGTGTCAGAATTTCTTATCTATTATTAGTGTATAGATAACAAAAACCATTAAGATTTTGGAAAGTACTGAATTTCTGGTAATGCAATAACACATTAACACCCCCCCCAAAAATAGGTACTCTGAAAGCACTGACATGACATACAAATTTAAGGTTTAAAAGCTTAAAAAATTAAGAACTCGTGTCTTAACTACAAAAAAAAAAAAAAAAA
>VZSF01008831.1:352707-463186 GCA_013398295.1 Chionis minor
AAAAAAAAAAAAAAAAAAAAAAAAAAAAAAATTGACTTACTTCTTCCTTCCCAGTGTACTAAGTAAAAGAAGTTGGAATACTCCCACATAGTCTTTGCAACAATCCATTCTTGTCTGGTGACAAAACAAGCAGGCAAAACCTGTAAGTTTTGCTAAGACTGAAGAAGGAAGAAAACCTTCATTTTAACTCAGATGAGACATTTGTCAGATCTGAAACACATCATTAAACTCATTTTGGTCATCTTATGCAAAAACAAAGAATGAAAACCAAAAAGTTGGGTAAATTAGAGCTTTTACACTTTTTTTCTGATTTAAGTGTTGCTAGGAACAAATTATTCTAATTATTTTGTTGCCTCCTTGGTAGAACACCTAGGCATAAAACCTATATATCTGTGAACTGGTCACTGTATATTTTTACAAAAAAACACCCACATGAAAGAAGCAGCTGAGGCACCTAAAATCCGTCCACATTTCATTATGTATACACGTGGGCAGTAGATAACATGGATTTAAGCCTCCTTGGTCAAAGGGAAGGAAATGAATAATATCATGCAGCTGTTGGTTTGTGCCCCAGCTGGGGCACAAATTCTGGGGTATCACAGGATCACTGCTACGATCTCTGGCTTTCAGAAAAATATCAAGTGCAGATCCTCATTTTCATTTCCTCTTTGTTACAGACACATGAAATCAAATAAAAATATTGGGTAAAACTGAGCTTTTGTTTAAAACAAGTATGAGCAAAACTGTGAAAAGAATTTTGTAGTTGTTCATCAGTTAAACTCACTGCTAACTGTGGCATAACAAAGGACCACAGTAAATTGTCCCCCAGCTGTGGGATTGCCACTAAAACACAAAGACAGCTTTACAAACGGAATCCTGAAAAGCTTTCAGAAATTCCTTTTCTTGAATTTAACCAGACAGAGAAAAAGATAAAAAAGGAATGTGATAACACATATTTCTCGACTCACAGATGCACTTACTGTTTGTATCATGTCAACTTTCTGTTGCAAAGGTTCGTTTTGCAGTCTCCCAGCTCAGCAAAATGAGGGACTGAGGTGGACTCAGTGTCACCTGTATGTTGAACTTCTAGAAAAGGGTATACTTGGAAACAGTGTTTCTTTTGCTGATTTGCAGGTTGAAAAGCAAGTGTCACAAGCAAAATCTGGTCCTTTCCTGCAGTCATCAAGCAGGAGGCTGAACAGTAGGTGGGGGCCACGCAACTGGCAAAGTCCTCTGCTTGCTATCAGCAAACGAAGTGTCTCAGAGCAGGCTGACACATGCACTGCCAGGAGCTGCTGGCAAGGAGACTCTTGCCCGTCCCTAAAGGTCCAGGGCTCCAGCTGCTGCTTTACAGCTGTAATCTCGCCCCATAACCTTCAGTCCCGCCATGTCAGTGCTAGCCAACTAGCTACAGGGGCAAGCTATGGCCCAGGTAATCCTGGTCTGCAGACCGGGTGGAACAGGTTGGTACAGTGGAAACAGTCCAGTAATGGTAGTTTTTTATGGGTTAAGGCAAAAAAAAAAAATAAAGTGAAGGAAAACATGGAATAAATGAAGTTTGCTTAAGAACCTTAACTTGCTGCAAAAAAAGGGGAATAAAAAAAATCCTTCTCAGCTGCTGCCACTGGGGAGTTTTTATTCACAATCACAAGTGAAAATTTGGAATTCAAAATATATCACAATCTTTTAAAGTCCCTTTTCTCGAAATAGCGACAAACATTTTAAGTATCTGGCACCATTTCTGGGGAAAAAAAAAAACATGCAATAGAGTAATTACTAGTTAATAATTCTGCAACAGATTAGTATAGTGGAAAGGAAATGAAGATTCTTGGTTTGTTACATTAATATACAGTTCATAATAGGATGAAATCACAGAAGAAATTGTAGCATTCCGTAAAAAGTGAACTCAGGGAGGCACATGCCGACTTCTCCAATCTGATGTGTGAACCATAGAAAACAAAAGATGAGTTTTATAACAATTAGACAGACTAAGAAAGAATTGGATTTTAAGTTACCTAAAAGGGGACAGGAACAGGTTTGTGATTTTTTGTTTACTTTTTTATGTTTGAGATTTTTTTGCTTTGAAAGGGGATGAGTACTTCTGTAGCTTGGACTTAATTTAAATTTAAATTCTAAGCTCTCAGAATTCCATGTACATCTTCCTGTACTGAAAGGAATGGAATATTCAGACACTTAATTCACATAATATTAAGCCAAGCCAAAGCCATGAAAATGCCATGGTGCAATTTAGTGAAAATTTATCTTTCACTGGGAATAGTTCAATTACAACTGAAATGACATTGGAAATAATCTTTTCTTCCATAAAACTTGCACCTGGAAGACAATACATCTGTTTAATATCTTGCCATTTCTATCATTCTGTGGTGTACCTGAAACTGTTTGTTCTAGCAGTAGTCACATGAAGCTTCTCTCTTATTTCTTCTGTGAAGTTAGCTTAATTATTATGAATAGCTGTAACTTATTTATTCTTATGAGTATTTTTCCAACCCAAAGATGTATGTATCATGGTTAGTTTACCTCATGCTTGAATACATTTAAGAGCAAGAGAAATTAGATTCTAGTTAATTCAAGGGCTAAGAGAAAAATGTCATTTTCCATTAGCAAACCACTCTACCTACTGTTCCTAAATATTTTCAGGTCGTGTTCACTATCATTATCTTAGTAACAAAGCAGGACCTAATCTAAGATAATTTAAAAGCCCCAACAACAAACCCAACCATTAAAACCCCAGGGTTGGGGGTTTTTTTCTCCAATTTTCAGATAATAAATATACTGTTATTTTATATTTTAGTACACAATTCTTGATTAATTATTATTGTATGTAAATTATTGCTGTTATCATATATTACTGGTAATGTAAATAAATATAAAATCTTCTTAAGACAACTAATTATTTTCTCTTTTCCACTGGGCAATCAGAAACTCTGTGTCAACATACAGATTAGTGAATATGAGTAACTGCATCTGCTGCACCTCAAGGGGGAACATTCCAATATTTTTAAGTGAGCATTTATTTTGTTCCAATCTTCACTGTCATCTTTGTTTGATCTTCTTTCCCTAAGATGTCTTTAGCAAAAGGACATCTCCAAGTTGCTTGGGCTTTATCAAAGACCGCATGTTGTTTGGTGTTTCAGAGTGTGTTTCAAAGACTTCAGTGCTCCTGTGTCAGAACCAAAAGTATGAGCCAGTACCAACAATTCCTTAACTGTTGTGTGCTGGGAGTGCACATAAAGAAAAGGAGCTGCACAGCGATTTTGAGCAATTTCATCATCTCTCCATGTGGTAGTATTGTCTTATGATTATTAGAAAACACCCTAGAACCAGAAGAATAAATTATGCCAGCTGTGAATATAAATTATTAGGTCAGTTGATTTTAAAATAAAGAAAAATGGAGCTTCAGAAGGAAGAAAATGTGTACAAATACTTCCATGATTTTTTTTTATTAAATACATAATTTAATACCAATATTGTGCAATATTTTTTTCTATTAGCCAAATATAATTTTCTTTTAATAAGTGAACATATGAGTATTCAGAATTTAGATTCCTTTCAAGTATATATTTAAGACAAAATATATCTTCTTCTGGTTCAAATACTGTACTTATTATCATTTGTAGAGGGTCAGTCCAGACACTTGGCTGGATTCAGTTCATGTAACCCCAGGATGCCTCATCAACTTGTAGCACTGTACAATTGAAGTTTGTGTTCAGGTCTGTAAGAAAGCAGTGCTTACAACAGTAGAATGAATATTAAGAAGGCATGATGTGAAAATTGTTGCCAGGTAGCTTTTTGGAAAATATTAATTTTAAATTTTAGGGTAACTATTGCTGATATCTTACCTTTTCAGGAGAGAAAAAATACATTTTTTCCAAGTCTAGTGAGCTATTCCAGAAGCTTTCTCTGACATAAGAAAAACACACACATACATATTTACATATATCCCAACTAGTAGTGATCGATAAAGTTTCACGAAAACTTGAAACTATTGCCAAGATACTAACGCTTTTGACTGTACAAAAAGCCAAAGTCTAATTTAGCTAATTAATTTTCTTCTTGAAATGTCCTTGAAATTTCAGCTAATTAAATATATCTAAACAGTTCCTGTCTCTCTTTTTTTAGTTTCTTTTTTGGGGGGGGGTTGTTTGTTTGTTTGTTTTAAGTCAACCTGTTGTTTTTAATCTCAAATGCAAAGGCAATTTGAGCTCTGCAGGATGCGAAGTTAAACACCTCTACAGGTTACAAGGTTAAACACATAATCGCTTCATGAACTGATGTATTCCATATGTGTCCTGATTTCCAGGAGCAAAGCTACAAACAGGGATGTTTCATGTGTATTACTCAGCTCTCCAAAGAGTCTCACAGATTTTAAACACCTTTTTAAACAGAGTTGTCACTGCACCTTTTGTCTTCCAACAGTGAGAAAGAACTCCAGTCCCCTTGGGAAAGAGAACATCCTCTGTAGAACACTGCCAAAGCAGAGTTACACAATATTAAAACTTTACATGGTAAAATAGGGAAATATTAAGCCGTGGACAGGAAATTAATAACATACTGCACTAGCAAACAGGTCCCTGCTTCTGCTCCTTTTACAGAAAGGCTACACAGAAAACCTAGATCCCAAATCCACCTGTCTTTCCACGGGGAAGAATATGTTCAAGGAGATCCTCATTTTATTTTATAAGTAGCAAAATGAGCATCTGAAAAGCTGATGTGGTGAACATGTCCCAGCTCTCACTGAAGGTGAAACAGCTACTTGCCATGACATTTCAGTTACTTTATGACTATAACTTTTGTGAAAACGGGCCGCATTTCATAGTCAATATTTCTGGCACAAATAACATTTTTGCTTTGATTGGGCCACAGGGCTCTTAAATCTGAAAATGAGGTTGTTTGGAGCACAGGGGGATATAGGCTACTCCTTATACCTGTCTGAGTCTTGCTGTCTTCAATTCCAAATCATGAACTCAACAGAGGGCAAATAAAATTTCCAGAACCAGCAGATGTACCTGAAAGCTCAAAGTTACAATGCATCATCCAGTCAGCATGATACAACTAAAAACTTCATTTACTCTTCTACCTCTTTGTAGCTATTCTTTCCAAATACATAAGACTTTTTCTTAGCAGCCTCCTCCCTTTCCTCTGAAACAGAGAGGGGTTTTTTTTAGGGTGGGGTACCTCTTAGATGAATGCAACTGAGATGTAATACTAGAAATAAAGGATCATCAAAGAACATTTCATTTATGCATGATTAGAAAGAGACTAAAAGTGCTAGTTTAAGATTGGCAGTTCCTCTCACACTGAGCAGAATACAACTTCTCTTGAAAATTTATTCTTCTGTAAATTGCATCAGCAGCAATATTAAGGCAACATAAGAATCACATTCTGAAATATCCTTTTCATTATCAAAAGTAATTATCAAGAAACCTTTTATTTTTTTAACATGTTTTGGTTCATCTTAATTAGAGGAAGGTTTATAACACTTGTTATGGTGGATTTAATTCACCCTAAGTGATGAATGCGAATCATTATTGTAATAAGAAAATAAAAATCAGACTGCAGGTTTTCTCTGTACTGTATTTTATGGTGCTTAGACATATCTTTATACATCTTTATACCTTCTAATTTTCTTAGAGAAAAATATAGATGTCTATTGTAGGGCACAGTTACAAGTAATTATGGAAGTATTACTGGAATAAAGGCACTATCTAAACCAGGATGTCAATCAACCTTATTTAGAAAATATTCCTAATATTAGCTAATATTAAACATGTTCATATTTTCCTGAATATATTAAAACTATTGCTTATGGGTATATGGGGTTCTTGGGGTTTTATTCACCGACAAGCATATGTGTTTTCTTGTTAGTTAACGTTTAAACTATCTGAAGTCATCATTTAGACTGGCCTTATTTAAGGCAAACACACCTAAGCATTTCCTTCACTGTAACCTAATTCTACAGTCTCAGTGCTAGTCAAATTTAGACTATAGTCAATTGAGTAAAAGCATCTGCTTAAGAACATAAGTAGGTGCTTAAATTATTTCAAATTTGGAATCATAGACAGGATGGACTATGCATACTCTCCACAAGACTATAATTTTAGAAAAATCTTAAATACACTTCTGAGCTTTAATTTTAACTTTTATACATATAATAACTTGAACTCAGAAGTTTGACTCCTGAGCCTGAACGGTTGACTTCATTCCTTAGGAGTACAGTCTAATTATTTTACCTTTTAAAGTGTACTAAATATCCTATTGTGGAAATCAATATTACCAGAGGAAAATTGCAGATGATTGTAGAGCTACAGTGGAAAGGAAGTGACACAATTAAGCCACTTGTCCCATCAGGGTACAGTTAGTATAGTACCTAGCAGCCTTGTTTTGGACAGTTGACAAGATATGAATATTTCTGTTCAATAATATTCATAGATATGTGGACAATACATATGACAAACTGCAGGCATAAGAAGTGCTCTCAAACATAAACAAATATGAAATACATGAGAATATATTTCTTTTAAATTCTTTAAGGAGTTATGTTCTAAGGTGTTTAAAAACTTTAGTACACACAAGTTTTCCAGAATCATATAATTATAGAATGGTTTAAGTTGGAACAGAACTTAAAGATGATCTAGTTTCAACTCTCCCTGCCATGGGCAAGGACACCTCCCACTAGACCTGACTGCTCAAAACCTCATCCAACCTGGCCTTGACCACTTCCAGGAACGGGGCTTCCACAACTTCCATGGGCAACCTGTTCCAGTGCCGCAACACCCTCACAGTGAAAAATTTCTTCCTAATATCTGATCTGAATCTCCCCTCTTCCAGTTTGAAGACATTACCCCTTGTCCTATCACTATATGCCCTTGGAAAAAGTCCCTCTCCAGCTTTCTAGTAGGCCTTCTTTAAGTACTGGAGGGCTGCTGTAAGGTCTCCCAGGAGTCTTCTCTTGTCCAGGCTGAACAACATCATCTCTCTCAGCCTGCCCTCATAGCAGAGGTGCTTTAACCCTCTGATCATCTTCACGGCTCTCCTCTGGACCCACTCCAACAGGTGCATGTCCTTCTTATTGTGGGGGCTCCAGAGCTGGACACAGTACTCCAGGTGGGGTCTCACAAGAGTGGAGTAGAGGAGCAGAATCACTTCCCTCAAGCTGCTGGCCACGCTTCTTGTGATACAGCCTAGGATGTGGTTGGCTTTCTGGGCTGCAAGTGCACGTTGCTGGCTCTTGAGCTTCTCATCCACCAGCACCCCTAAGTCCCTCTCTTCATAGATGCTCTTGATCCATTCTCTGCCCAGCCTGTATTTGTGCTTGGGGTTACCCTTACTCACATGCATGACCTTGCACTTGGCCTAATTGAACTTCATGAGGTTGGCATGACCCCATCTCTGAAGCCTGTGTAGGTCCCTCTGGATTGCATCCCTTCCCTCCAGCATGTTGACCGCACCACACAGCTTGGTGTCATTGGCAAACTTGCTGAGAGTGCACTCAATCCTAACAGCCATGTTACCAACAAAGATGTTAATTAATACTGGTCTCAGTAGTGACCCCTGAGGAACACCACTCATCACTGCTCTCCACTTGGACATCAAGCTGTTGACTGCAACTCTTTCAATGTGACCACCCAGCCAATTCCTTATCCACTGAGTTGTCCATCCGTCAAATCCATACATCTCCAATTTAGAGACCAGGATGTTGTGCGGGACAGTGTCAAAAGCCTTGCTCAAGTCCAGGTATGTGACGTCTGCTGCTCTTCCCTTATCCACCAACCCCCAGAAGGATCTGCTCCACGATATTGCTGGGGGTAGAGGTGAGACTGACCATCCTGTAGCTCCCCAGGTATTTTTTTTTTAACCTTTTTTAAAAAATGGGGGTTAGTTTACTTCTGTTCCAGACAATGGGAACTTGATCATACTTCTGTGACTTCTCCAATATGATGAATAGTGGCTCGACAACTTCACCTGCCAGTTCCCTTAGGACCCAAGGTTGAACCTCATCAGGGCCCATAGACTTGTGAACATTCAGGCTCCTGATCTGATTTTGGACCTCTTTGGACCCCATACAGTGGACCGTACCTCATTGTCCCAGTCCCTGCTTTTGCCTTCTGCAAGTTGGGTGGTGTGGTTAGAGCCTTTGCCAGTGAAGACTGAGGCAAAAATCTTGTTGAGTACCTCAGCCTTCTCCATGTCCCGGGTGACCAGGTCTCCCATTTCCTTCCTGAGTGGGCCCGCATTTTCCCTAGTTTTCCTTTTGTCCCTACCTATAGAAAGCTACCTTGTTGACCCTGACTCCCCTGGCCAGGTTCAACTCTGTCTGGGCTTTAGCCTTCCTAACTTGATCCCTGGTTGGTCCGACAATTTCTCTGTATCCCTCCCAGGCTATCTGTTCTTACTTCCACCCTCTGTAGGCTTCTTTTTACTGTTTGATATTGTCCAGGATCTCTTTGTTCATCCATGCAGGCCTCCTGGCATTTTTGCCTGATTTCATGTCAGGATGAAAAACTCCTGAGTTTGGAGGAGGTGGTCCTTGAATATTAACCAGCTTTCTTGGGCCCTTCTTCCTTCCAGGGCTTTATCCCACTGTATTCCATCAAGCAGATCCCTGAAGAGGCCAAAGTCTTCTCTCCTGAAGTCCAGGGTAGCAAGCTTACTGTTTGCTCTCCTTGCTGCCCTAAGGATCTCAAACTCCACCATCTCATGATCACTGCAGCCAAGGCTGCCCTTGAGCTTGACATTCCCCACCAGTCCCTCCTTGTTGGTGAGAACAAGGTCCAGCATAGCACTCTCTTCATTGGCTCCTTTATCATTTGGAGAAGGAAGTTATCATTGATGCATTCCAGAAACCTTCTGGATTGCTTATGCCCTGCTGTGCTGTCCTTCCAACAGGTATTGGTGTGGTTGAAGTCCCCCATGAGAACCAGGGCTTGTGAACATGAGGCTGCTCCTATTTGTCTATTGAAGGCCTCATCCCCTCCGTCTTCTTGGTTGGGTGGCCTGTAGCAGACCCCCGCTGTAACATCACTTGTCCCTGCCCTCCCTTTAATCTTGACCCATAAGCTCTCAATCAGCTTCTCATCCATCTCCAGGCAGAGCTCCGTGCACTCCAGCTGGTCCCTGATATAGTGGGCAATATCTCTTCCTGATCTCCCCTGCCTGTCCTTCCTGAAGAATCCGTATCCTCCCATTTCAACACTCCAGTCATGGGAGCCATCCCACCATGTCTCCATGATGACAATTAGATCATACTCTTGCAGGCATGTGCATGTCTCTAACTCCTCGTTTGTTCTTCATGCTATGTGTGTTTAGATAGAGGCATTTAAGTCAGTCCTCAGATGAATCTAACTCCCTGGCTGGAGTGGCTATTTTTTCTTTAATCTGCACTCCGAGTGATCTCCTTCTGACCTGCAACCCATCTCCAGGTTTTGGGCTTCTACTACTGTTACCAGCTTTGTACTGATAGGAGTGAGATGGCTTCCAGTTCCCCTCCCCAGGCAACTCTAATCTAAAGCCTTCTTCACAAGGTTGACAAGATTCTGACCAAAGGTGTTCTTCCCTTTTTCTGATAGGTGGAGCACATCTGGCCCCAGCAGACCAGGTTTCTCAAAGTGAGTTCCATGATCTAAGGAGCCAAACCCCTGGCTGCAGCACCAGTCCTATATCCAGTTATTGATTTACCAGATTTGCCTGGCCCTATCAACCTCTTTCCCTTCAACCGGTAGGATTGATGAAAAAAACCTGTGCTCCAGAGTCCCTGNTTTTAACCTTTTTTAAAAAATGGGGGTTAGTTTACTTCTGTTCCAGACAATGGGAACTTGATCATACTTCTGTGACTTCTCCAATATGATGAATAGTGGCTCGACAACTTCACCTGCCAGTTCCCTTAGGACCCAAGGTTGAACCTCATCAGGGCCCATAGACTTGTGAACATTCAGGCTCCTGATCTGATTTTGGACCTCTTTGGACCCCATACAGTGGACCGTACCTCATTGTCCCAGTCCCTGCTTTTGCCTTCTGCAAGTTGGGTGGTGTGGTTAGAGCCTTTGCCAGTGAAGACTGAGGCAAAAATCTTGTTGAGTACCTCAGCCTTCTCCATGTCCCGGGTGACCAGGTCTCCCATTTCCTTCCTGAGTGGGCCCGCATTTTCCCTAGTTTTCCTTTTGTCCCTACCTATAGAAAGCTACCTTGTTGACCCTGACTCCCCTGGCCAGGTTCAACTCTGTCTGGGCTTTAGCCTTCCTAACTTGATCCCTGGTTGGTCCGACAATTTCTCTGTATCCCTCCCAGGCTATCTGTTCTTACTTCCACCCTCTGTAGGCTTCTTTTTACTGTTTGATATTGTCCAGGATCTCTTTGTTCATCCATGCAGGCCTCCTGGCATTTTTGCCTGATTTCATGTCAGGATGAAAAACTCCTGAGTTTGGAGGAGGTGGTCCTTGAATATTAACCAGCTTTCTTGGGCCCTTCTTCCTTCCAGGGCTTTATCCCACTGTATTCCATCAAGCAGATCCCTGAAGAGGCCAAAGTCTTCTCTCCTGAAGTCCAGGGTAGCAAGCTTACTGTTTGCTCTCCTTGCTGCCCTAAGGATCTCAAACTCCACCATCTCATGATCACTGCAGCCAAGGCTGCCCTTGAGCTTGACATTCCCCACCAGTCCCTCCTTGTTGGTGAGAACAAGGTCCAGCATAGCACTCTCTTCATTGGCTCCTTTATCATTTGGAGAAGGAAGTTATCATTGATGCATTCCAGAAACCTTCTGGATTGCTTATGCCCTGCTGTGCTGTCCTTCCAACAGGTATTGGTGTGGTTGAAGTCCCCCATGAGAACCAGGGCTTGTGAACATGAGGCTGCTCCTATTTGTCTATTGAAGGCCTCATCCCCTCCGTCTTCTTGGTTGGGTGGCCTGTAGCAGACCCCCGCTGTAACATCACTTGTCCCTGCCCTCCCTTTAATCTTGACCCATAAGCTCTCAATCAGCTTCTCATCCATCTCCAGGCAGAGCTCCGTGCACTCCAGCTGGTCCCTGATATAGTGGGCAATATCTCTTCCTGATCTCCCCTGCCTGTCCTTCCTGAAGAATCCGTATCCTCCCATTTCAACACTCCAGTCATGGGAGCCATCCCACCATGTCTCCATGATGACAATTAGATCATACTCTTGCAGGCATGTGCATGTCTCTAACTCCTCGTTTGTTCTTCATGCTATGTGTGTTTAGATAGAGGCATTTAAGTCAGTCCTCAGATGAATCTAACTCCCTGGCTGGAGTGGCTATTTTTTCTTTAATCTGCACTCCGAGTGATCTCCTTCTGACCTGCAACCCATCTCCAGGTTTTGGGCTTCTACTACTGTTACCAGCTTTGTACTGATAGGAGTGAGATGGCTTCCAGTTCCCCTCCCCAGGCAACTCTAATCTAAAGCCTTCTTCACAAGGTTGACAAGATTCTGACCAAAGGTGTTCTTCCCTTTTTCTGATAGGTGGAGCACATCTGGCCCCAGCAGACCAGGTTTCTCAAAGTGAGTTCCATGATCTAAGGAGCCAAACCCCTGGCTGCAGCACCAGTCCTATATCCAGTTATTGATTTACCAGATTTGCCTGGCCCTATCAACCTCTTTCCCTTCAACCGGTAGGATTGATGAAAAAAACCTGTGCTCCAGAGTCCCTGACCACTGCTCCCAGGGCTTTATAATCTTTCTTGATAGTGCCCAGGCTGCTCTCAGATGCATGCATGGTGCCCACATGGAACAGTAGCAGCGGATAATAACCTGAGGACTGCACGCGGTTTGGTAGTCTCTCAGTTACGTCACTGATATGAGCCCCAGCAAGCAGCGCATCTCCATAGAGAGTGCATCAAGCCAGAAAATGGGTGCCTCTGTACCTCTCAGAAGTCACCTACAACTATGACCTGTCACTTTTTCTTAGTTGCACTGGTTGTTACACATGGGTAGACTTACTCAGCTCCAGAACCTGTCCCGACACAGTAGGTGTTGCCTCTTCACTCTGCAGAGCAGTGAAGTGGTTCTGCAAGGGCATCTCAGTTTTTCGGGGAAGTCCTGCTGGTCTTTGCATTTAAAAACTTCCATTCTGTTACTGACCTCCCTTCCTTCTGTGTGTGCCAGCATGGGAGTTGTTGACTATTTCTCTATGGGTGGTGGGTCCACTGCAGGCTGTGCTTGTAACCAGCTCTCTATCTCCTTCTCATCCTCCCTGATGCTATGCAGCCTCCTCACTGCCTCCTCTGCAGGAATTCTTCCACCCAGGCACACCTTTTGCAGGTAGTTGTGTCTATCCCTGCCCCGGGACAAAGGTTGAGGCACCTTCTGCAGTCTAAGGTCTGCACTGCAGCCTCTCCCTTCAGCGGCTCCGTCTGGGGCGTGGGTGGAGGCATCGGCCACCACAGGGGTGGATGTTGCACAGCTACAAAGCTTGAGGTGAGACTATCCTACCTCTGGGCTGTTACGTCTCTTCTCCCATTGTATGGCGACACCAAATGGCAGATTCACATAGTCTACAGCTATCCTGAATCCAGTTCTCACATTTGACTGATGTATTCTTACCTTCAGAAAGTTCTTTTTCAGCACTCTATCTATCCTCTTTCCCTATACGGCTCAGTAATCAATGCACAGCATCGTATTTCGTCAGAGAAGAACTGCTGTGGGAAGGAATGTCTGGGTGGACATAAAAAGAGTCAAAGTCACTAGTACAGAAATCAGCAATAGGGTTAACAAATTTTGAGGAGGACATGGAACAGAACAGGGAAACAACATACAGAGAAGGGGAAATGACTCAAGATAGACACTGGCTGCTGGATGTCAAGGAAGTAAGTGTCTGAAGAAGAGTTACAATTTGTCTGGTATAGGTCTGTGTGTGTGCAAAATGCTTTGAAAGTAAAATACAAAACCTGTATTGTTTGTGTGAATTTTTAAAAGTTTTTGTTGAACAAATAACAAAAAATGAATGTAAAAAAAATCTTACACCTGTAAGAATTTTACAAAAAAAAAAAAAGAAAAAAAAAGAAAAAAGATCAGGTCTGATTAGGCTGATAAAATTCCAGTTTTGTATTATGTTCAGTATCAATTATAACGTGAAAAATCTCTGGTTGCCTTCCTGTTATAAATATTTCAACTTAGTTCTGACCTGTATTTTCTCAATAGTCTTTAAAACAGAAGTGCAGAGATTCTGGCTAAAACAAAAGGAATCAACTATGTACTCAGTTTAAAATACTTATTTTGACTACTCTGGAGGATTTCAAAGATCTAAGTTCAGCAAATTTTTCCCCACTTATAGATATACCTTTACAAATTTTGCAGGACTTAGTACTTAATTTTTTTTTGCAACTGCCTATGAATTCAATAAGAAAACAATGGCTTTTCTGTCTTTCATGTGTATTGTTTTTCAATGCAGGAAAAATGTGCTGGAGAATATTCAGACAAGATGTTTCTAATTAGAAAATGTAAGCGTCTAGAAGCTGTTAGAATAGATTTTTACAGTTTATCTAACCCCTTGTGATTCCAGTCAAGAGCACTGATTATTTAGATGGTCTATTCCAGTCTCCTTCTCCTTTGCTTCACGAAAACCTTTGAAAAGTTTGTTGCATTTCAATTGAGGGGAGTAAGGGTGGGCTTGGTGGGAATCAAATATGAAACTGTAAAGTCTTTCATAAAACACCTTTCCCCCTTTCTTGTCTCAAAAGAGGGTTGTTTTCATGTCAATTTCTGATTTCCAACTGGAAGTTGTTGTGGAGGAGATATACAGGAAATGTACGGTAGACACTTTCCATGTCATACACCTGTTCTGGAATCTCACAGCCAAAACACCTTCTCACAGAGAAAGTGGAAGGAACATGGGTTGTTTGTTTGTTTGCTTGTTTGTTTTTATGCATACTGTAGGGCATTCCACTTACTCCAATGCACTGTCTTCTAATACTTGTGATATGTCAAATCAAAGCAAACATTTCCTTCAAGAAAGTTTCATTTCTTAGAGAAAAAGGTGAGCCTTTCCCCCCATAGACTCCTAAAGTTTTTTTAACTTCCCAAGAGTGTACAAATAATAGTAGCCTGCCTTTTTTTTATTTTTTACTCTTCACCCTTCTTAGCCATCCATGTCATTAAAGAATGAACAGTTGCAATGCTAGTAACCCCAACCTACTAGATCACGCCCATCAATGATTTGGCTTTATTCTCAAACCTATCACCAAGTCAACTTATTGATGAGGAAGTGTGCTTGCTTGTGGTGGAATAAAAATTAGCAGTAGGCAGTGGCAAAATGTTCTCAAGTTAAGAATACACAATAAAATTTCCAAATAAATAGCTTTCCTATTTTCTTCTTGCTTCTTATTCCTTATCCAAAAGATAAACAACCTTACTGTCAGAGCAGTGCAAAAAGAAAAATGAAATCAGTGGCATGTAGTATAGCACTGTGTGCCCTGCTTCCTAATACACTCAGATGTAAAACCAGTACACTTCTGAAAAATAACAACTTTGGGGTTTTTTTCTTCACTAATATTTTTAAATACAGCCTCACTTGAGAAGTACAGTAGCTAGTGGAGAATAACTCACAAAATAAAACCCTCTGGTGTTCATCATGCCCTCTGCAAGTACTTCAGTACCCATTTTATTGCAAAGCTTGTGGTAAATTTTTCACTTGTTATAATCGGGCTAAGAAAACAAACTAATCTGCAGGCGAATTTAGCTATTAAGTGTGGAGTGGGGGTTTCTGGGTTGAGGTTTTTTAGAGGCTTTTCCATAGGTACAACAGCTCTGAGGAAAAGATACTTTTCCTCAGACAGATACATTTGGAAAAACAGTATCCTAAAGATCTTACTGTTGTGTCTTCAGTATTGTGTTTATATACAACATTCTCATGAGTATTTAGATAAAAATTCACTAGCTTGTGTTACAGGATTAGGCAGTAAATCACGTTTTTGGTTAGAGCTAGGCCCTACTTAAAAAGTGAACAGCCATATTTCTGTATTATACAGGTTGTAAGGCCCACTTTCGTCATAATTCTCCACTCAGTGTTTTTAAGTTTTCTCGTTTCATAGAATGATCATTGGTCTCTCCCTCATTCTTACAGCATATATCTGATTTTGGGTGTTTCTGGGCACACAACTGTATCTCAAATGCTTTATATTCCAAAGTTAAGCAAATATTTATTTAGACATATTTAAAAGTAGTGAACAAGTAAAGGAAAAAACCCACATTCCTTGAAAAACAGACAATCAATTTCTTCCGGAGCCAAGTTAAATGCATAAAGGCTCAATTCTTCAGCTCAGGCAAACTTGTAAGTCAGTCAATAGAGTTTTATTTAGTCGCATGGGCCCTGCCTTTCGCAGAATCTTGCAAATGAAGAGTCCATGTATTGAAGTATTAGTTAACCAGATATAAGTGCTAAGTAACTGAAATAAGCATGAGCAGGAGGGTGTTTCTAAAGTTTTGGGATAGTTATATATCCCTAGAACCTAATAAAATGTTTTTCATGGAGTTTAATATAATCTGCAGTGAGCTGTTGCTTTGTGCTAGAAACTGTGTGCCTGTCTTCCCACTCCTTACATATTTACAAGCACCATCGTGCACTACGTTTAAAGCAAAACTGACAATGACTCTCCAGATCCTGTCAAATAACCTGAAAACTCTCCTCATTTTATTTTTCACCTCTGGAAGAGCCTCAGAAAACAAATGGGTCTTGCGACATGCCTGAGAAATCAGCAAGATTCAGGCTCCGATGAACCGAGGCAGGGAGCAAATCCTGCAGTTAAGGACTCATCACTGATTATGCCCTGAATCCAGCCCCTTGTGATTAAGCCAGGAGCCTGTTACCTTGAGCATATTAGATGATCTCAACTGTCATGGTGTCATTTTTAAACACCCCAATGCACGCTTTCCCAGTGCAGCTTGACAGGGACAGGTGTTATTGCTGAAACCATTTGCATGCAGAAGACAGTACACATGGCACTGAGGCATTTGCAGCCTAATCCTCCAGGAACTGAAAGGACAAACAATAAGCCTGTTGTTTTAATGTAAGAACAATCAGATTTTTGTGGATGAAATAATTTCTGATCCCCATGTTGCAGCGTCTGTATTTTTTGCAACTTTCTGCAAATCTGTACTAGAATTATTATACATTTTTAGTCAATTGTATAGCTGTTAGGACCACATCATTAGAGGGGCGCAGTTCCACAGAGAAGCTGAATTGCATCACAATGAAAACATATCACTAAAAACCTATGTGAAGTTGAACAAGAAGTCCCACCCTGTAAATCTGCAGTTTTGTTGGACTGTCAATAACAAGACACTCCCATCCAGTACTACACAATGTTCTGTGACAAGTGAATGCTGTAAGAAAGCATCTGAAATTCTGTATACCTGTATGATCATTCAAAAGTTAATGCTTCTATTAATAAAACAGAGTATTTACAATTAAATGTGGAACCACTGGTTCACGTGAAATTCACATTTATTTCCATTTTTATTCACATTTATTTTTGGATCAAGAGCAGCCCTTGAGAAGACGGACTTGGGGGTATTGGTGGATAAGAAGCTCAACACAAGTCGGCAATGCACACTTGCAGCCCAGACGGCCAACCACATCCTAGGCTGTATCACAAGAAGCGTGGCCAGCAGCTTGAGGGAAGTGATTCTGCTCCTCTACTCCACTCTTGTGAGACCCCACCTGGAGTACTGTGTCCAGCTCTGGAGCCCCCACAATAAGAAGGACATGCACCTGTTGGAGTGGGTCCAGAGGAGAGCCGTGAAGATGATCAGAGGGTTAAAGCACCTCTGCTATGAGGGCAGGCTGAGAGAGATGATGTTGTTCAGCCTGGACAAGAGAAGACTCCAGGGAGACTTTACAGCAGCCCTCCAGTACTTAAAGAAGGCCTACTAGAAAGCTGGAGAGGGACTTTTTCCAAGGGCATATAGTGATAGGACAAGGGGTAATGTCTTCAAACTGGAAGAGGGGAGATTCAGATCAGATATTAGGAAGAAATTTTTCACTGTGAGGGTGTTGCGGCACTGGAACAGGTTGCCCATGGAAGTTGTGGAAGCCCCGTTCCTGGAAGTGGTCAAGGCCAGGTTGGATGAGGTTTTGAGCAGTCAGGTCTAGTGGGAGGTGTCCTTGCCCATGGCAGGGAGAGTTGGAACTAGATCATCTTTAAGTTCTGTTCCAACCTAAACCATTCTATGTTTCTACAATTCTGTGATCTCATACCTCTGTCTCCAGTGTGTGAAGGTCTACAGTCATATGGCATTTGTGGCTGGGGAGATTCAGCTAAGGTAAATATGAGGAAATATTTCACCTTAGAAAGAAAAACAAGAGAGAGAGGAAGAGAGAGAACAATAATACCATGTTAGAGAAGCACAAATGGCACACAATATTGTTCCTTACCACATTTATAGTCCAGAGCAAAAGTGGACAGAGTATGTCATAGGTCTAGTCAATGCTTGTAATTTTTTCCTAGCCAAATACAAAAGTTAAACTCAAATTTGTATTGCTCTTTCATGCTTATTGAAAAAGTGACTCTGTGAAAAATGATATTGTCTTAAAGGATATATATTTTTAGGGTACACTTTCATAATTTACCAGAGATGAAGCAGCTTTAACTGAAGTCCACTCAAATTCATTAATTAAAACTAATGAAGCACCTGTCCCAGCTCTGTTTCTGTCTTCATAATGGTGTCCCCTGTAGAGCTATTAAACGAGAGGAAGAACAAACTTGAACTCTGGCTTTGTGTGGCTAAAAAAACCAGTTGGCTTGTTTCAGAATATTTGTTAGTGTTAATTACCCAGACTGACACTTAGGTTTCAAGATGATTTTGAGGAGTCAGATTTAGCTAGATTTTAAATAATATGATTAGCAGATTTTCAGTTAAGGGCAAACAAATAAAAATTACTGTTTGATACTAAACATGAAACATCCCCATGATAGCTACATTCAGCAAAATTAATGAATACTTATATTCAGGACCCATCCACCCAGAACCCACTACTAATTTTCATTAGCCAGAATATTACGAAGCAATGAGGGTCTTGCTTTTTTCCTTGCAAGAGAACAGTACTTTGCTCTCAGGTATGCTGCATGACTCAGTCCTGTATGAGATTCAGAACTTAAATTAATGCTGTCAATACCACAGAAAGAGTGAGTGCCTGAGAAAAAAACTAATTGAGGTGGCATAAAATCTAGACAGCTGTGCTAATCACATTTAAGATTTGTCTCATAGATGACTGACCAACAGGTTTTTAAAATGGAGCTCATCCTATACTCTCCTGGGTTTTATGACCATTTTTATGTATTTTACCATTATTCCAGATGTATGCTGCTGTCTAGTTTCTCTTAATATGTGAAAGCTGAAAAAAGTTTTACACCCTGGTATCTAAGAGACTTTCTGATCATTTTATTTATTGGCTTACTGGGAGGTGACATTCAGCAAACAGAAGCAACTATTCTGGCATGGCCATGAAACTAGTCTCCTGGTCACAGTAGATCTAAGTCACTTCTCCCTGTAAAAGTTAGCTTTCCTCTGAGTATATACAAAGGTTTGATCTCATCACTCCCAAAGTCTGTACATGAATTCAAGTTCATTTAAGACTATTGTTAGAGTCAGAGAGAAATCAGATGTCCCAGAACCTGAAGAATTTCAGTGTCACATCTACTTTTGTCTCATTCAGTGGTAAGAATTATCTGATTATTTTGACATATAAAGTTTTCAATTGCAACATATTGCAATATTTTTTTAATTTAATTTGAGCTTTAAAAAAAACCCAAACCACAAAAAACCTCAAAACCCCACTATGCCCACAAATATTAGGTCGAAAATTCCTGTGTAATTTGAGTTTTTAAGAGATAGGCAGGGGCCTTGTAATCTGAAATGCACACTTTTCTAGTAACTATAGGATGGATGTTTCTAGGTAAATATTGACTCTGATGGTATTAAAATTGCAATAAACATTCCTCATTTTAAGCATAAGAAATATAAAAAATCAGTAACAATCCTAAAATGAATACTCTCATAATGAATGTTATTGTTGCTCACAGTACAAATCAACGTAGAAAATCAAAAGTGTGATCAGTGTGAAAAATGGTTCCACTTAGCTTTGATCCATCATCACAACTTTCTGACTTGGAAACATTTTACATCTTCAAAACTGGTCAATGATTCACTCCACAGTCATTAAACAAATATCAGTACTTGTAGAGATCTTCAGTGCTGTAAGAAGAAAGCTAATTTTCAGCTGTAGCAAGTTGTAACAGAGATAAAAGAGCAAATTGTCAGTACTAATATCACATCAAAATAAGATGCATGTCTTTATACTCAGTGACTTGCTGTACTTCTAAACTATTAACTACTTCCATGGAGTGTTTTTGGATGCTGGCCATCTTCACGGTGCAGTACTTTTGCAACACATACACTTCACTAAAGCATTTAAACCATGTTCCTTGATGTAATATAAAGAAAATATACCTTATTATTATTATTATCTAACTACTCTATGGTCAACTACATCCATGATGTGAAAATGTTATTTAAAGTAAGCATAATTTCTCCCTTTCTACATCATTGGTATTTGTTACTATGGTCACAATCAATGATGGAGAGTGGCTATACCCAACTAAGGCACTGAGCGTCAATTATTACTCACTCTAGAACTGCACATGTGATATGTCCTGATAGAAAGCTTATCTTTTTTTTTTTTTTTAACTTGAATCAAACTGAGTTTTTTAACAAATGCCATGCCAACTTCTGACATAATAAAAAGCAATACTTGCATTCTTCTCAGTCATTGCTTTTAGTGTAAAAAAGCTTAAGATGCAAAGACAAAATACCGGTACCTAGGAAATGCAAATAAAAGTGGTGTACATTAAGGATGGCTACCCTTTCAGATAGCTTGGAAGAGAGGGCAGACTGGGGTAATATGAAGACTAGTTGTATTTCCTCAGACTATGTTCAAACTTAGACTCCAGTCACATATGTCCTGAAAAATGAATTGCCAAAGCAGAGCATTTAGACTTCTACAAAAGAGACATATGGGCATTTAACAGCCATCATTTAATTTTAGAATGAACATCCAGCTGAGATATATGGGACAATCTAATCCTCAAAGTAAATTTTTTGTAGCTTGTTTGTATATCACTGAATTTATGTTTAAAATCTTTAGATGTTTTTTAGGGACAAACAGTTAAAGGAAAGTTCTTTCTCCTTTTCTATAGAAAAGTTTTTATAGTTTTACAAGGCAAATATTAATCAAATTGTGGTAGCAGACTGAAGGAACCATATATTGGTCCTGATATTATCAAAAAGACCCCTAAATTAATATTTCAAATGTGTGAAAATAAAAGCCATAGTAGTCTGAATTTGTATTCTTACTTTGTTTGTGTCACACCATAAAAGTGACACAGTTAATCTTAGAAGATGTGAGTCTGAAATTTTTTTGTGGAAGCTCTAATAATACTTTTCTGTATGCATTCACCAAGAGAAAGAAAAAATATACGTAAGTATTACTAGTTACTCCAACTGCTTTGCAAGGTGTGTGTATCAAGGTCATTTCAACATAAACATTGAGAGAATACTTATTGAAGAAACTGGTCATTCTTTCTCTTAGAAACCATTTCCTTCTGCACAGTTCTGGAATATAGAGGATGCAACTCAACATACCCTATTTCTCCTCCAACTTTTTAAAAGCTAAGTAGTAGGTATGAAAGTGCCATGTTAAAGTACAAAGTCTCCACTTCTGGCCCTCAAAATGCACATAAACCTATTGTAAAAATCACCAATAATATGTAAATTGAGTGTTGTCTCTATACCTGGTTTGCTGCTTGGCAGAAAGACACAGGCTTGTACCTGTCAAAGGAAATTTCTCTCCAGTGGTACAGCATCCAAGTTTTATCAGTATGGAAAAGATTTAAGTTTCTTAAAAGTATTAAACCAACCTCTGATCCCGCAGAGGATACTGGAAAGACTAATTTCCAAAAATTTAGCAGCATATGTTATCTGCTTTATCTGTAAAAATGATTATACTGACCAAGTGAAAAGACATCTTTGGAATCAGCAAATTTTCATTTCTGTACCTCAGCACGTTAGCAACAAATGAAAACAGAAAAATACCACTTTCACATATATTGTAGCAAAAATGTATAAATATGTATATTTGATGTTTGAACTTCTATTTGTGCCTAGATTTTTGTTATTAAAATAATTCTAGAAATTGAGAAGACTATATATTTGGGTTTTTTTTTCTCAAAAATAGCCTTTTCAGTACAAAAGTTCTCTTGGACACATTTTATATTAAGGCTACATTTATAAGTAGCTTATCAATTTTCAACAATTGTTATTGCCGCGGGTTAATTGCATGTTACAGCATCTGACTGGAGTAAGTTTGGTTATAAAACAGATTGATAAGCAGTTGCAACACATTTTGCAGATGAGTTAATATGTAATTAAAGCACATGAGCTCCACTATGCAGTATGCTTATTACAATCTATGTTAATTATTTATTAAACTTCTTCAAATTTTACTGCTATAATGAAGTACAAATTGTACCATTATTCATAGATAGTACAAAGGCTATACGTGCAAATTCAGTTGCCAGGCTTGGTTTTTTATGAGTTTAAGGATCTTACTGTCAATTATAAGAAAATTATTCTTAAGAACATGTTTAACCTTACTGATTTTATATTAACATAGAATATCTGGCTTGAACATGAAAGTAATGGGACTATGCACTTCAAAATTTAAAGGATTTATATTAAGGCTGCTTAGAACTGTATATTGAAAATGAAAGAGGGGCCAGCACGTTCTCATGACCATTGGTTAGATTATTGTTACAGGCAATGGGATTACGGTACTGAAATCTCTGGGCCAGAATCACTTTCCTTCTGTGCGCTTTGCAATTCATATAAATCTGTATATTTCTTAAGATATTCTAGTACATATAGTTTCATGTTGAAGAGTACCAATGCTACTCATCTGCTTTTCCTTTCTATAAGGTAATTTTAGTGGAATATACCTTTGCCAAAAGCATTTGAGCAAGATTATTTTTGACCTGTGAAGGAAGAAAATGGAGCCACAATGTTCTTCCTTGCTCTGAGAAGAAAATATGTCTTTTCAGACTTTTTTGCAGTTCTAGTCACTTCTTTGACAAATACAATTACTATGGTTTATGTGTTAGAAGCCTATCACAAAATTACCCAGCCTGTGTTACTGTCTTCCCAGCAGCACAAACACAGAGTGTTGAAGTTCAGGGGAGAATTGATACCTTTCAGTGGATCTTCTTGCATAACCTTCTTTCTGCTTTCTTCACAATCATTCGGTAGTGTTGATCATGCACAAAAATCATGCTCAAATGTTTTTGTAGCACCGGGAGTCTATATTATCTTAAAGCCTGAGATAAACCCACATCACAGTGATCCAATCTTCTTTCCAAATGCTTTTGATGGTTTAAGTAGTTTCACAAAGATAAATGTCAGTTGTGAAATTTTTTAAATGCAGATGTAAGTTTGGGTTTGTTCAGATGTGAATTATTGTTGTAGATCCAACTCTAGTCATGTTTTAAAAGTTTTCAAAACTGAGACAGGGGAGAGGGAAATATTATTTTTTTTTAAAGAACAAACACACATATTCAATCCATGGCCAAGAGAAATAATAAAAATTATCAAAGAAAAACAGGTATTCAAGAGAAACTTGAAAAGTTTTCAAGAGAAAACTTCAGCTCTTCACATGTTAATCCAGACCCCGAATTCACTCATATGATTTACATTAAAAAATGTAAGACGTTTTCCTCAGTCAAAGCAAAATGAAAGCCAAATTGACCTCAACTGACTTAGATCAAACAGGTCCAAATCCTGATTTCTTGGAGCAGAAAAAGTGCAGTCTTCCCAAATATTTTAATTTTTTTCCTCCCTCTTCCTCCAGAAAATAATTATTTTCATAATAAGAACGATTAACGAAAAGAAACATTACACATGGCCTAAACATTGCAGTAGTCATGGTAACCTGATCCTATCAGTAAGACGTCTTGATAAAAAAAGAAAGACATACGTAACAGGAGGCAAGCTACAAAGCTTGTCTTTAAAGCAGTTCTGAAATAACTTCTCTGAGGTAAATGATGATGAAGTCTTTGTTCCTGGTATATGGTTTGAGCTGTTTCCCTCTCTGTGTGAAAGCAGTGCATTTGCTCTAAACTCATTTCAAAGTGTTTACTTTAGCTACATATTTTTTTTCAGTGGAGAGTAAGTACCAAAACCTAGGTGTCAAAGTTTAACTCCCACAATGTATAACTAACTGGAAGAAGCTTGATTTTCCACCTTGCTGTTTATCACCTTGTATCTGTGGCTTTTCCTATGAGGAAGCAAAAACCCCCAATGTGTCTGTTGCGTTGATTTCTAGAAATATTTCCATTTCTTTTTATGGGTGGCCAGTTAGCTGTCAGAATCCAAATTTCCAAAGTATTTAGTTGCCTTATTTCCAACAAAACTGAGGCGAATTAGATATTCAGATATCTTTTAGTCTCTGGGCTGAATTACTTGTTTAAAGAAGTATAATTCCTAACAGGATTTGGATTAACTGATGTTGAGGTAATAACCTTCTCACCTCACCTGTCTGTAGATTATATAAAGAACAACTCAGAAGATTTCAGTTTGGTGAGGTTGGAAGGTAACCTCCACTTGAATCTTTAAAGTGGATTTTTCATTTCATCCACAGGTTTGTATATTAATTATAAATGGTTTTCAATAGACAGATCACTACACCTGAGGTTAGGGGAAGTCATGAAAAGATATTCTGACAATAATGAAATAGTTACTACAACATTAAGCAAATACTGTTATTTTACCTTAAACCTCATACATTATCTGAAAACCCATTGAAACATACAAATTTACTGGTTTATCACAGTGTCATTAATTTTTTTATTCTTTTCTGTATTTACAAATCTATTTCATTTTCATGTTCAATCGTCAGAAGAGGCTGAGATTTACATTGTAACCTAGATTCTTCATCTAGTTAATATGCAAAATATATTCCCTCACTCTCAAAGAGAAATGGACTGATGAACTTCTTACTGGCCATTGCTCAAATAGATCAGACTAGGAACACGTGTGTGAATTTTTGAAAAGTATTTAAAGTGTTTCATTTTCTTGAGTTCTTAAATAGATAATGGTGAAACTCAGAGACCAGTCCTCTGCTGGTATAAATTGCAGTACACTGGGAAGACTAGCAATGTGATGACTAACACCTGCTGGGCTATGGCCCTGAAACATCATCACTTCAGAAATAACTGTCCTTGTGCTGCCAGTGCAAAGAATTATCTTTTTTTATACTCTTAAACAAACTTCTTCTTAGGCAAAAAACCCTTCTGCCTTAATTATTTTTTTTCCCTTTTCTGAAAGTAGAAAAATTGTAGGAAAACATACTTTGTGACCAAGGCATCAATAATTAAATTAATTTGTACTCTTATGGGTTATATTAAAAGACAAGCTAAAAAACAGTGAGCTCTTTCCCCAGCTCACAGCCCTATAGATTGGAGAGGGGGTCAGGGGTTGATGGCAAGTAATTGTGAGGGAGTATGTGTGAAAGCTGCTGAATATGTTTAAATACTAAAAAAAAACCCACATGAAAGACAAACAAACCAACCTTCAAAGCAAAAACTAAAATACAATTGGTTAAAAACAGGGGAAAACCAACTCTTAACTCTAATTTTAATGGAGATTGTTTTGCCTGGCATTGATTTCCCTTCTTGTTTTTTTTTAAATGATTTTCTATTTTTTTTATGTGTGTGTTTCATTTTGTTCTGTTTTTTCTAATCCAAACCAAGAATTTTTGGGGCTGTGATTTTCACAACTAACTGCGTAAGTTTTTACTAGTTGTCTGACATTTTCTGAGAAGATTGCTGACACATTCATGACATTCTTAGAAACAGATTCTCTGCTAAAGTTTCTGATTACAAGCAGTAATAACAGCAGAAGAATTGTCATGTAAATTTTTAAAAAAATGATCTGTGTGTTTGATAACTAGTAAAGAAATAAAAATAATTAATGGCTCCAAAAATACACTTGTATAAACTAATGTCCTGTTAATTATTTTTTGAAATTCAGAATCACTAGAGCAATAGCAACATATATACTCCACTGAGAATGCAAATAAAAGAAGGTGGGGAAGATATTTCTTTTCACTGCAAAATTTCAATTTAAAGTCTGAGTTTGCATTCCCAGCAACTTTGATAATGCAGACTTCTTATGAAAGGTGTCTCCAGGGTGCCGTGGTCATGGCGCTAGACTAATGCTGACTGTGCAGTTACGACAGCTTTTATAATTGGTCCTTTGCTGCAACGTATTTTCTGTCATGGGTAGCAGTGAAACTTCATCTTTATATCTTAAGGAATCATTTACCACATTTTTTCCAAAATATAATTAAGTCATTTACTAATTCTCTCTCTCTTTTCACGCTTTTTGAACTGTTTCTCCTGGCAATACAGAAGTACATGTCAAGTATTTAAATAAACAACACCTTTATAGATGTTCTGGTTTTTAGAACTTATTTCAGTTTCAGTGGTTTTTGTGGTGTGTGAGACAGAGGAGGGTCCTTTATAGATTGCAACAGGTGTATTGAGAATTATGTTAAGTCTCACCCTGGTTCACAGTCATTGCAACCTTATTAAAATCGATGCAGGAGCTCACCCCATTATTAAGCTGTCCTTTTAGCTTTATTCTTGACAGTACCCATTGACAGCAGAAATATGAAACAGCAGCAAAGTGCCGAAGGTACTATAAATCTTTATATGAGTCTGATGGAATTATCACAAGACAGAAAAAATAACTTAAGTCTCAGAGCAGACTGGAAGCCTGAAAGAGTCTGTTTGTTCTGACTGAAAGCAGATCTTTGCAGAAGTACATCCACTTACCACAAGGAAGAAAAGGTATCACTGGCTCCACAATGTGTACCTACCGGATTATTTGACTGAAGTCAGGCTTCATTGCCAAGAGGTAAACAAACAAACCTTAGTTTCTGTGATCACTTACTTGTCTCTCACAAATGCCTGAGAAGCTTGAAAAACACAAATAACAAAGGTTCTTTCCTACTCTATCAGGGCATAATTTCCCTGCTATTTTATGCATTTTAGAGTTGTCCATGTGTTCCTTGGAATCCAAAGGCTATTTCTCACCAACAGTCCTTTCTTTCCCACTTACCAATGGAGCTGTGATTATTCATGTTACTGAAAATGCTTTGTCACATTTTAAATTAACATCTTCTGCAAAATATTTTTTCATTTTCATTTGATTGAAACCAAATGGAATTTACAAGTGGAGTTTACATCAGTCTCCGGAATAGCATGGCAGGCAACTAAAACAAATTTGCTTTGTTTAATTCTCAGAAGACTTTGTATTTTTCAAGTAGCTGATGCTTGAAAACATCCATATGTATCAACTGATGAACCTGAAAAAGCTTAAAATTAAATTTCCTCAGGAAAGCAAAGAACAAAGTGAAACAACACACTTGCAAGCTTAAATTGCAGAGTACACAGACCTGGGCTAATCATAATGCTTTGGTGTTTTGCCATGACAGTCTTTTTTACTGCTTTCTTTTCCATGGAAAATCTCAAGTCATTATAAGCTGATAAACAGTTCTCTTTTTATTATACGTATGTGAGTGTGTGTGTTTATACAGAGAGAGAGAGAGAGAGATCAGGGAGGGTGTGTAAAAACAAACACGTTTTCTTCCTCCCAAAGTAGAAATGCCAACAATTAAAAAAATCATATAAACATTGTCAAAGAGATGGCACCTACCCAATGATCTACTAGATGAGAGGGAAGAAAAAGGAGCATAGAAAAGTTACACAAAGTCATTATCCCATCTGAGGTCAAACAAGCAACCACAATATTCTAGAAGCATCAGTACCTAGAAATTAACCTCTTACAGCTGCCACTGGGTTCCTATACATGTGGCTCTAATTTACAGCAAAGTCCCAATAGTTTCAAAGAAAGCTGAATGTCAGGGCAAAGGGCTGGAGAATGTCTTAAATATTGGCCCACCACCAACATCTTCTAATTAAACAGGAGGAAGAGTGGAAAGAAAGGAGCCTTTAATATCAGCATAGTTTTCTGCACCCTTGAGATCCACTTGCTTGTGTAAATAGAAAATGCCACAGAAACAGGCCACATAATCTCTTACTCGTGGTTTCTGAGTTAACTGTTCAAAGCCCTGGTGACTACTAAGGATTTTTTTTTTTTGAGTTTATACGTCAGTATCCTGACTCTTCTTCAGGACACAGAGCAAGTTGCCTAGGACTGTATCTTCTCATGCCAGTGACTGAAACACGCAATATGGAAGTATTTTATATTTTCATCAAAGATAATGATCGCTAAATGTCACTCAGTAATGAAAAGTTTCTGAAATACATAGCTATGGTGAATGTTAATCTAACAACCAATGAATTAACAAATGAAAATGAAAGCATTCTGTTATTAGAAGAGGGATTGGTATTACAGTTAATTTGGTTTCAGTTAGATTGTTTCAAGGAGTCCAGCCTTCTTAAATAGTAAGTTTCTGTTTGTATGTTACCACCTGAAAGCCGGTACAGGGGATGCACAAATACATATGTATTCAGTTTCTGTTTGTATGTTACCACCTGAAAGCTGGTACAGGGGATGCACCGATATATATGTATGTACACACACACATATAGGAGATGTATATGTGTGTGTAGAGAGATATATACACATATATGCATATATAGATGCAGATACAGAGAGGAGATGTGGTGATAATGGACAATATCCGACAGGGATTAGTAAATTCTGTAGTAAATATGGATGCTAATGACTGCCAGTGTAGAATAGACTTTTGAGAGTATATAAGAAATACATACTTTGAATGGTAGTTTAGGCGGGAAAAGGAGAAAAGAAAAATGTTGGGAAGGGCTATAATATTTTTTAAAGAACATGAAAATGGTCTCAGAGGTAATATGCATCTGTCAAATGACAATGTTAAAACAAGGTGAACATGTACTAAATCAAAAGATGATAAAATAAATCTGAAGTCTTCACTGTTCTATAGAGTAATTTTTTTAATAGGACAGCTACCATCACATTTCTCTTAATGAGACTGGGCATACTGAAAGGGACCTCCATGCCTAGAATATTCAAGAAAATTTACTCAATAATAAATATATTCGCTACAACCACTGGTTACTACCACACAGCCTCCACTCTCTGGTATATTCCGTCCCGTACATATCATTACTGGAGGAGTACAGAAATAAAAAATAGTAACTCAGAAGACAATTTTTCTTTTTCCACTCACCTCATGCTGGTCATATACTACAAACGATTTATAGTCATGAATTTATAGGTGTGCTTAGTAAATGCCTCCATGGTGCTACTTCCATGAATGAAGATACTCTGAAGTCAAGCATTTGCAGAATCACTAGCTTAGATAATAAAATCTTTAGAGGCTTGCTCTGTTTGATGCGATTTTCAAGAAAATAACAATTAATTAAATTCTGTATTTGCTTTTCTTATAATCTAATATTTTTATTCAGAAAATACCTCTATGCAGGTAGACCTCTTGTACCTTATAATGAACTCTTTTGGTTCCCACTGAACGTGTGCTAAGGCTTTAAACAGTTTCAAATCAGGGAGAAAAACAGGAAGAAAACATGATTCCTTGCATCCCTAACCATTCAGTGTCGATACCAATATTCTTTAGAGAAGCAGGGTTATTATCCTGATTTTTATCAACTAAGCACCAAATCCTAAGATTAGACCAAATTGTTTAGACTTATCTTTTCCATTTCTCAGTTTCATCCTCAGAGAAATGAAGACCAGAATGCCCATCAAATTAATCTTTTTCTTATAGTTTGTTGAAGGCCTCATTCAAGACAAAGAATTAATTTCCTTTAAATGCTAAAAAAAAACCCCAGGAACAGGTTTTCCATGAAGAGGAGTTATTTTTGTGATTAATTATATTCAGTTACTGTAGTGGGTTACTTTATACACTGGATTTAAATTCAATGTAGCCTTCCTCTTCATCTTTCAGCTGGCCTGGCTCAAAAACACATGAAAACAATTTTGTCTTGCCATATAGTTATTTAAATAATGTGATACCTGAAAGTTCAATTCAAAGCCTGAATGCTTAACATGAAAACACCTCTTTGTAGCTAAGTTGTCCCTCGAGATGGCACAATGCACTTGATCTGAAATAAAAATACCCCGCAGAAAGAAAGCTTACAATTAGAAAAAATAAATATATATGTAAAAAAAGACTGTCTCTAAAATTTTTTTTCCCTAGCCTTTAAGGAAAATAACATGCCTTTTACCATGCTTTTTTGTTACTGAAGTGCTACTCAAGGCAGAAGAAAAAAAAGTACTTGTAGCTTATAGTTTTGCATTTCTTTTGGGGGAAGAACTATGTATGTTTGTGTAATGTAGTTCTCTTTATATATAGGTGTATGTTGCAGTGTAGATCAGAGAAACAATAAAATGCGGTATCAGGAAGCATATTAGCATAGTTTGGAAGCAAGATAAAGTGTTCAGTGTTCTACTACACTGACCTTCTAGGTAAATATACTAATTTCACCCTTTTATAAGAAATGTGAAAGTTTTTGCAGGGTGAATGATACACCCTGCATTGATACAGTTGTATTACATGTCATGTACTTACTAGATAATTCTACCAAAGAAAAAGCGTTTATCCCACAACAAGAAATATAATTATTCAGTGATTTCGAGCACTTAAGCACCTCCTTTCCATGCTCTTTATTGAAAAGTAATAAATTCTGTCTAAATACCTTGAAATCTCTTCCTTTTTAAGCAGAGGCACAATTTGAAATATGTAAGTAAAGGTTGTACAAGATGATGAGGTGTACAATAGACAAGTTTACAGTTCCTTTTATACTTAACATTACAAAAAGCTTGGGACATGACTTCTTTTCATTTTCAAAGCCTCAGCCTGTATTTAAAATTCTTGTTTGTAGGTCAGAAATTTAGCTCCAAAAACCGATTATTGCATTTTACAAATATGTCCTCAGCTTTCTGCCTGAAACGTTTGTGTATCAAAAACTGAAGTGGTGCACACATTTGACTATGTTCCATAAAGGTACTGAAGTGAAATACACTGTAGATCAAACTGAGGTAACAACAAAATAATCAAGCAGTTGATTTACCTTTTTTTAACTGTCTTTAAGTCTGATTGAGGCCTTATAATGTCTAGAGAAGACCTGCAGTAGGATAACACCTCATTTAAGTGGAGTGGGAAGCAGCAAGGGGAAAACCAGCATTATTTCTCCTACCTAGAAACCTTTGATGGTGTAGGGAACTAGTCTGAACATTAACCAAGATTTTACTTTTCCTTTATGTCTAAGTGTGCCTAGACCAAAGGATGACTGTGTTTCTATAATCCATTCATCATCACTAGCAAGAACTATCTCCAGAGACTTGCAAACATGTTGAGATTCTGAAATTAGTTTTCTTGGTGATGATATATGATGTAAGAATACTACAGCTTGGTTGCCATAATAATGGAACTGCCAAGCTTTGGCAGGGAGGGAGGCAGAAGAAGGGGGAAACATGAAACACATTGCAATTTAAATTCTGGTGTTGGTCCAAGATTGCTTTAATTTTACTCATCTACTTCCAGAACTAGGAAAAAATATTTTTTTTAAAGCCTCTGACGCTAAATGGCACTTTGGGGAAGTAAACTTACTATCTTACCCACAAATTTGTCTGTACCCTGTATCCACATTTTATTTTGTGAGTTTTATTAGTCTTGTACTCATTATTTTACATTAAGAAAATATTCTTATTTTAGCCTAATTGGTTTCACTGCTACAAATAATAGAAAATAAAAATGTAATACTTTCCTGTAACTTGACAAGTATTTAAGAAACTTTTATGGGAAAATATAAAGCTAGATAGATTACAATTTTTTTTCTTGGGTAACTGCCATATTAATAATTGTTGTTTGTGAAAGTAAAAATTATGACGATCTTACATTTATGTGTAACACATTTGAACAGAAAAAGATCCTTACGTGTCAGGTAGTATACATATATATAGATAAAAAATAGCTAGGAATACAGGTACATATACATTTATTAGACATAGGCAACAGAATTTGCATTCCAATCAAATGTACTAATTACTCTATAGTGTAAGGAGAATGAAGAGTTATGCCGATAGAGGAAAACTACAAATAAAATTCTAAGTAAATAGAACACAATTTCATTGGTGTAATTGTGTAATTGTAATAATTTCATGTTGTAATTAAAACAAGGTCAATATTACCTTGTGAAATGTTCCACTGTCTCTTTACTACTTACTACCCAAAGTCTCCACTCCATGGATTAATACTAAGGTTCAACAACCACCTAGCAGAGCTGATTTAGCTAAACTGTATTCATTTCACCCCCCAGAGTTTTCAAGAGTGATTGGCAATCAGTAGCTCTATCCAGTTCATCACACAGACAGACAAATTCTTGTGCTGGTAGACAGGTCAGTGGCGAATGGACTGTTTCTTAAGGCAGAAATAACAGTTACTGCAGGTTTACAGTGCTTTCTGAATTATACCCCAGAGTATTAATTCATGGACAAGTAACAATGATATTCAGACACTCCAATTCACAGAATCACAGAATCACATAATGGTAGGAGTTGGAAGGGTCCTTTGGAGATCATCTAGTTCAAACCACCCGGCAAAGCAGGTTCACTGAGAGTAGGTTGGACAGGAATGCATCCCAGTGGGTTTGGAATGTCTCCAGAGTCGGAGACTCACCACCTCTCTGGGCAGCCTGTTCCAGTGCTCTGCCACCCTCAAAGTAAAGAAGTTCCTCCTCATGTTCAGATGGAATTTCCAGTGTTACAGCTTGTGCCTGTTGCTCCTGTCCTGTCGCTGGGCACCGCTGAAAAGAGTCTGGCCCCACACTCTTGGCACCTGCCTCTTAGAGATTTATAAGCATTGATGAGATCCCCTTTCAGTCTTCTCCAGGCTTAACAGACCCGGGTGTCTCAGCCCTTCCTCATAACAGAGATGCTCCTTTCCCTTGATCATCTTTGTAGTCGTCCCCTCAACTCTCTCTAGTAATTCTTTGTACTTCTGGAATTGAGGGGCCCAGAACGGGACACAACACTCACCAGGGCAGAGTAGAGGGAGAGGATAACCTCCCTCAACCTGCTTGCTACACTCTTTTTAATGCACCCCAGGAGACCATTGGCGTTCTTGGCAGTAAGGGCACATTGCTGGCTCATGGTCAACTTGTTGTCCACCAGGACTCCCAGGTCCGTCTCTGCAGAGCTGATTTCCTGCAGGTCAGCCCCTAACCTGTACCAGTATATAGGGTTATTCCTCACGAGGTGCAGGACCCTACACTCGCCCTAGTTGAATTTCAGTAGGTTCCTCTCTGCCCAACTCTCTAGCCTGTCCAGGTCTCACTGTATGGCAGCACAACTTTCTGGTGTGTCAGGCACTCCTCTCAGTTTTGTATCATCAGCAAACTTCCTGAGGGTACACTCTGTCCTCTCGCCCAGGTTGTTGATAAATATATTGAAGAAGATGGGTCCCCTGGGGATCGCTGTAAGTTACAGGCCTCCAGCTAGACTGCACTGCTGATCACAGCCCTCTGAACTCTGTCATGTGTCACTGTCTTGTTTGTAATATACATTTCAGATGTGATTTTCAGATTTGTTTAAATATATTCAGCCCAAGAAGCGACACTGATAAATCAATATCAAACAACAGAGAATAAATATTAGTGAGTGCATTCCGATTGGAAGGTCTGAACTCCTCTGGGAAGATATGCTACTTGTAACAGTCATCCCCTAAAATCAGGATTCTGCTAGGCAAAATGACCGGCTTGCTAAGTCACAACATGTTCTGTGTGTATCACAGCTTTATCTCATTGTATCTACTGCTGGTGTTGCAAAAGTCTGATTTCTTCTTCGTTATCTAGGTGAGATCCAAGAACAAGTGTTAATAGTGGTACACAAGCACTTTATCTCCTAGACTGAATTCCAATACAAATATGCTGAAGTTCTAATTTTAGAAATCACTATGAGAAAGGACATTTGAATTCGGGTATCATGACAAAATAATGTATTTTATTTTCTTTAAATGATTTCCGAAATGAAGTAACTCATATGGATTGTGAATGCCTATTATTGCTACTTCTGCTTTTTTAGCAGAATAGTAATATGTCAGTACTCTATTCAGTGCTGCAGCCTGCAACTCTTGCATGACATAAATACCAGGGTACAGTAAGGCGTCACCCTCTTTAAGTAACAAACAATGGGTTAATACCATCAGGAGCAATGGCAAAGGCAGGCAATGTAGTCTTCCTCTCCCCATTATAGTACAGGCTGTTTGAACAGCAAAAGAGTCTTGATTAACTTAGTGACTACTAAATAATATATGGTCTTTGAGCCTGTCAATACTCACTGATAAGGTTATCAGCAAGACGTCAATGAGAGATGATGGCAGAGTGAACATATGAAAGAGTTTGATGGTTTCCAGCCAAGAAATGATAGAGGGGAGAGTGGCAGGGATCTGGTAAGCTATTGTACCACTGAGGAAAATCAGAAGAGAAGGGAAAAAAACTGAGCCCCATGTTTTCTTGAAGAAGATTTGTTTGGTCACAACAAGAAACTGATAGTTAAATCAATTAAATAGGAAGCAGCTTGTGTTCCCTGTGTTCCTTTTACTGAAACCCAAAGAAACTTATGTCACTGAGTGCAAAAGCAGTAGAGCTGGCTATGTAGTAGATAGCATGACTCTTAAAAAATCAAACAAACAAACAAGCAAAATCTTTCCATGGTTTGTCTATGGCTTCATTTTTCTAAGGAAAGTTTACAAAGGCGTTTAAGCACTCCACTTAATTTCATGGAGGAGGAGATGCATAGAAACTTTCAACAAAATGTGTCGTCAAGTTCTTTGCAATCTCTCAATACCTTGGAGAGAGAAAACTGCTACTACTCCTCATTTAGAAAAAAAAAAACAATGCAGCACAGAACTAAAAGACAGATTTTTAAAGATATTAAAATGTTTAAAGATAAAGATGTGAGATTTGTCAAAAGCATGTGACAGCTAGACATGTAACTTTTAAAGATATTTCAATCATTAGAAATTGATGGATATTAAATGTGTAGACACTTTAAAAAATACCATTAGTTAGATCATTTTTTACAGCCATACATTTCAAGAATCTGTTGTTAGGTGACTTCCTGGTGTCACAGAGGAACTCTGTAAATAGTAGCTGAAACTCATCTCTGAAAATCTGCATTTGAAACCTTTCCTGCCATCGGCAGTATAAAACTCACTCACTCACTAATTAAAGTCAATGCCAGTGCAAAAATATTGCATCACTAATTCATATAAAGATATTTAGCTGAAAGTCTTATGGTCATAAAAAGTCTTTGCCAGAAACGTATCCCACCTCTTCACATGTTTTGACCCAGTCTTGCGTGTTTGTGCTACATAAGGATTTGGCAGACCAACATTAAAAGATGTCTCATGAATTAACAGAAAATCTTATGGAATATTTTGTTCCAAATATGTCATAGGTAAAGAAATCCTGACCTTAGAGAGCTGCCATTTTTTTTCTTCATGGAATACTTTTGCTCTTTTTAAATCATTCCGGTGTTCCTGAGATACTCCTCACAAATCTCTTGCCCCTTGAGCTTCCCTGCTTCATAATCTTTCTTCATCCTATAATCTAGCTCTCTCATCTCCTATCCTCTTACTACAGTTTTCTTTCCTATTCCCTTTACCATTTTCTTATTCTCCATGCCCCATGGTTTGCTTTTGGCCTCACAGTGATTCGTCTTCCCTGTTCCTTATATTCATAATGTTTGCTTCAAGCCATGAATGACAAGGATGTTTGAACAAATCTAGTATGCCTCTTTTGTTCTCCACAAAACCATGTGAACAAAAAAATGACTGCATTTTAAAAGGACAGGGAACACAATGCCCTGTGCTCAGAGGAATAGGTTATGGTTTATTTTACTTTGAGTAAAGAACTTCATTGAGAATGGCAGGAACTGAAACACCTTTGAGATTACTGTTTGTTCCAGCTGAATTGTCACTGTCACTCCACAATCTGTGACCTGTCTGCATTTCTTTGCTGAAGTTGTCTCATAATTACCAAAGCTACTGTGTTCTGAACCTTGTGAATACTGTCATAAAAGGGCATTGCTTGGATTGTCCAGCTGGCAAATAGAGTTTGGCCCTTACAGGAGCCTTGGGTGTCCTGTTCTGCAGGTGACATTGATTAGATGTGCTGTAAGGAAGCGATGACATTTTAAAGGTTTGAATATGCAAATTATTTTTTTCCCCACAGAAAATATAGCCTTATGAAATGTTGCAAAAATGTCTTTTACAGCTAATGAAAAAAAAAAAAAAAAAGGAAAGGTTCATACCTCCCCACATATTGTATCTCTGAGGCAAGAGGTAAACTGGAGCTAAAATTGGAATGGCATATGGTAAATCTAAGTGTTGAAAACTATCTTGACCATTTACATGTTCCTTGCTTTCAAATGTGTAGGCACTGATTGGCTTTCATCCATTAATTGCTTGAGTGAAACAGTTTACTGAGTTAGTACAGTTACGCAGGTTGGCAAGTTCTCTACCCTCTCCCTATCTGGTGTCATACACCCAGCAGCTCCAGTTCTTCCCACCAGGACAGCAGGTTCCTGAGATTTTTGGTCTCTCTCACCTCCTCTTGTCTTCACATGCTGCTGCCATCAGCAGGAGTGATTAGCAAGCCTTTCCTCTGCACTGTAGTTCATCTCACTGTTCCCTTTCCTCCTTGCTGGGCATAGCTGCAGACTTATCAAGTCTTGTTGTGTGACAGACACATAAGTACTTCACTCCCGGGGTTCCCCTGCTGCCAGTGTTTTCATACTTTGGAATGGTAAAACCACAGACCTGTCGGAGAAGCCCATGGGCCTCCTGAAGCCAGCACACAGGCAAGCTGCTGGGTCTGTTACCTGCACTCGCTTATGTGCAGTGTTGCAGATAGTAGTACAAAGCAGTTGCTCTGTACTTCAGGTAGGGATGCACATTATAGTCAGATCCTGCAAATAAAAAGTGTGCCTCCTATAGGGCACACTCCCTAGTGGGAGCATAGTGCAAGTACTCCCACGTCTGGTCTTAAGCCTGATATATGATTCTGTGGTCCTGCATGGTCAGAATCAAGTTGATATGTGAGAAGCCGTTTGAAAAGCAAACAAACTAAATCCCAACATAAAAGCTAAACTTGTTTTCATGACTTTTTAACTATAAATGAAAAATTGTAAATCCATTTTTTGTGTCAGTATAGGTGTGAACATTGAAAGATCTACTACCCTTCCAACCAGATGAATCATTGTTTTCCACTGCAGAAGTAGTTGGCACTAGTAATAAAACAATAGAGATGGGCAAGCAAGGAGAGACAAACTGAGCCCTCATGAAACCCAGCTTTAAGGAAAAAACATTCAGCTAACCCATGTAACTGTGAGCCAACAGGCACTACACATTTGTTCTTCAACCTCAGGACTCTTTCCCAGATGCCTAATTACTATCTTGTTTCCCTTTTAGTTGTAGCCACCCTGTAGATAGTTTTGCATGCTGCCAGGCATCAGTCATGTAACTTTATTTTGTTTTTTCTTCACTAGCTGTTCAGTCACTTAGCTTTAGCACTGTGATTCCAAGAAAACATCAAAGCATTGCAGAAGTGATGAGATATGAACAGTGCCCAAACTAGGCATTGCCAATCTGCTATTTTAAAATAATTACATGAGGGATACTCACATTAAAAAGAAAGCTTTAAACTATTATTAAATAAACAGCTTATCTCCTATATAATTCTAAAAACAGTTAAGAAAAACCAAGCAGAAATGGAACCAAAAACTTTTCCACCTTGCAATGCTTTAGTGGGCCCTGTCATTGCAGTTTTATACGAACAGTCCTTACTAGTTAGAATAATGTCTTCTTAATGTTAGATCATTATTAATGTGTTTCATTTAGTGATGTCAAACATCAGATGTCATAAAATGTCAAAATGAAAACCTTGAAGACTGAGCTATGGTCTTTGAGGTAAGCATCTTTTTTTTTTTTTTTTTTTTTTTTTTTACGAGTGCAATGCTGCATGGCCTGTGGCAATGTCTAAACATCCACATTTTCTACTATGTATCCTAGCTGGGTGTTTTGATTGCCAAACACTGAATCTGAGACCATACAGACAGAAAGTTGAGAAGCACTTTTTCTTAAAGCGAACATGGGCGCTGAGGGATGAACAATTTTTCAAATCAGGCTTTCAGTTTGGCAATCAGAATTAATGAACACTCCTGAAAATACAGGCTTAAATGATCAAAAGAACAAATGCAATTGACAGACAAAACTTCACTGTGCTACCTTGGAGGCCTGTCTCAGATTGTAACTAGAGACATCAAACGAAGAGATAAATAATTTTTTCCTTCACTTCTGGTATTGTAACCAAAGGCATTAGGGGATTTAAATCATCATGTTTAAACCATCTTTTACATCATCATCACACTATCCAGCTGAAACAAGTATTAAAAATGAGGTGTGCATTTGTGTATAGGTATGTATATACATATAGACTACATATGTAGCTGTAATATGTAGTAGTATAATAGTTTACACATTTTAATCATTTGTATATTTACATAGTTATATTATGCATATGTGTGCATATATGTATATATACGCATGCATGTGTATAGGTGTGTGTATATATAAAAACATATATACACATTTTTTAATACCGCTTTCACGTATACGTATAGTTGACAGATGGTATTTCTTTTGAAAAAAAAACCAAACCCAACACTATACAACTAGATTAGGTAAATCCAATGGAAAATAAATAATCCAATTCATGTCACTGAAACATCAATTCCACAACATTTCAACACCACTATATTTAAAAATATGAATTCGGTACATCTAAGGGTTCACTTCAGCAAAGGTAAGGTGCTTCCAATATGCAGAATTGAAATATAAGATCTTAAATGAAACAGAAAGAGAGATTTTATGCACACTCATTCTCCAGAAAGAAGTACAATATAATCATCTTTGCACTGACTCTAAGATTTCACTTTTAACTAAAGTTCATGATATGGTAATGAGCTGTTGATTTTTGTCTTCAGAAAATGTTTACATCCAGCAGAGAGACTTTAGACTTCTGGCATATGTAAGCCATGGTAAAGGGTTATTGCCCAAGAGATAATAAATGAGAGGAAAAACACCCCTCCAAAATACACACAAAGTAATAAATGAGGTTGGTATCTTTGAGGTTGGAAACTGTACATCATCTCTTAAGGATATCTTAAGTTTCCTCACTAGAAAGTACATTAAGGATTAGTTGTCTTAAAACAAGTACTATAATTGATTTTAAGATTTTAATCATCTTCGTAGGAAAAATATATTGTAACTTTAATAGTAGTTCTCTGTGCACATCAGTTTTATACATACTTCAGTTAAAATCAACAAGATTTCATCCAGCTTGAAAACAATATACTGGTTGACCCTGGAAAACCAATAAAAACATGTTTTAAAACTTACTAAATAATCACAAAATGCCTCAGACACAGAATGCTACAGCACCATAAAATATATATAATCATTCTTTAGAACACTCCTATGTAATGAAATAGGACTTCTAGTATTTAGGTCAGTGGACCGATTTTTTTTTACTGGATGTGCCAGAGAGCAGCAGGGAGAGGAGATACGGGAAACTAGTTTGAACAGAGTGGAACACCTCATAGTTTTATGACCAACTTCAAAACCATCATTTTGAAACAACTTCTTTTCTCAACATACTGAAATATGTTAAAAGGGCAAAGAGGAAAATAACCCCCATTTTCATGAAGAATATTTTAATGATTTAGTCATTATGAGAAAAAAAAAGTCACTAGAAGCAAGTGGCAAGAATGCTATCATCTGTACTTAGTTTTAACTCAGTTAAAATTTGATCTGTGGAAATTTGTGAATTCTCAAGAAGTGGCAGAGCTATCTCCTTTGTTTTCTCTATCTCCCAGGTGAGTTCCTCGTCTTCGAACCTGTTCTAGAGATGGTCTTTTGGTCAGAATCATATGAACAACTGTATTTCCAAATGAAAAACTGGGGAAGACCAGTACTGAATCAAGTGATATGAAAATATCCATGTAAAAATTCAAGGTTTGGAAAAACTAAGATCTTATAACAGATGTGCCAGCCAACCTTAAACAATAAAGGAAATCAATTATAATTTGATTGGCTAACAGGCCAACCCATAACTTTTCTTTTCTATGGGCAACCTCAAATGCATTTCTTCAGATGACAATGATGCCTTAAGAGATGACTGTTTGTGCCAAATTCAGGTGTTTCTGGATAAATTTCAACTGTTTCCAGGATGCAACACTTTCTTCCCAAGGATGCAAGAAAATTTTTTTAGAAAACAAGTCGTAGGTGGATAATGCATAAACCCATTGGAATTGCCAGAATATTAGAAAAGCAAGGGTTAACACCTCAGTAGCAATACAGAAGTACAGTGCTGATGGCTGTTTACTGTTCAAACTGACTATGTACTTCAAGAGATTGGTAGTGATTAGAACCAATGATTCTGGTTGATAAAACTTTGGTCTGTGGAAAAGCCTTGTTTTTTCCCCCTAATTGTCTATGTAACAACTGGGAGGAGAGCTGCAGAGATTTTCACTGCATGAGAAAGCATTGGAGGGATTTCCTTCCTTTGAAAACTTTTAACCCAAACAAGTAAAGATAAAACTCTGTGGAATAAATAGTGGTTCATATGAAGGTGGAAGAATGAAATCTGAAAGGCAGTGAGTAGGTTCTAGGCAGAAGGAGAAGGAAGTTAAGAGGGAAAGTGGAGCAAGTTGTTGATAGAATGAGGGGGACACTTTTGAAGCAAACCTGCACTAGCAAGAGATACTTTAAAAAGATACCTTCATATCTGATTTATTCTGGGCATAGAGTAGGGATTCTCAAGCTCAAGTTCAACCTTGAGCTTTTCTCATGGACTTTCATGCATTGTGGAGGGAATTTGTTTCACCAAGTTTTGATGCCTAGCCCATAGAACTACACTGGTAATTTCCCGCAGTTTTATTTGAGGTTTGAAACATGCCGTTTCTTTTTTTTTTTCTTTCCATTCACTGCAAGAAAGTGTGTTTTTCTGAGTCATCATATCACTGAATGTATTCAATTAGCAGCTTAGTAAAGATGATCTGTAGTGGTAAAGAATAGTAAAACAACTCAGTCCAGTTTTCTATCATACATAGTGCTATGACAATTACTAACATCTGTATATAGATGCTAGGGGACATACATTGCATTTTCTGCACTGGCTAACTACCACTGTACTTATTGCTTTTTACTCCACCAAAGTATCTTTGGGAAATAGTTATAGAGATTTTTCAGCAAAAGCTCAGACTTAAAACATTCTTTTATTCTCTGCAGGTAAGAACTGTCACTTTCACTCCTTTTAAAAATATGTTTTTATTAGACAGTTCCCTTAAAATGTATCAAAATATAGTTTATAATTAATTGATGGCAGCCTGCCCTTTGGCAAAAGAATTGCCAGTGAGCGTCTAGAGATGTTCTAGCTGAAATATTATAAATACAACTAGTGATCTCAGGCAGCATTTGTCTCTCTGAAATGCAGACTGCATCAGCTCTGACATATATGTAAAAATAAATTTAAATGCAGTTGTCTTTGACATAAAAAGCAGAATGAAAACTATTTTAGACAGTGCTTCTGCAGCGTGGTAGGTACACTGCAAAATGGACAACAGAATGAACAGCTCTTCATGCTACCAAAAGCTGTTTTAATTTTGAGAGTAAAGAATCAGATAGAGGGCAACTGTTTTCCTGTCTCAGAAGATCCAGGTTGGACCCAGGCAAAAATGCACCTTCTTACTAATCCATCATCTTCTATTATTTTACTCTACGATATTTTATTTTAAAATCAGGCATGTTTTGGTAAAATATGTATCCTGTGAGGACAATTCTGGCTTAAATATGATATTAATGCTCTTTCTCACAGTCAATACATTAGTTATATCAGCATGCAGGAGACCAAATGCAACCTACTATGATTCTGGGAAAAATCCACAAAATACATCTGGAAAGCATGAATTCCCACTCCTGCTTAGTGGTGATCAATTGTGTCAGAAAACTAGTGACTAGCCTATAAATTAATAGTCATTTTACTACTACTAATGTCATGTCACAATCTGAGATGAATGACAAGTCCATAAAAGACTTGGTAAGGACTGCTATCAGTTAGTGAATTCAGTATAACAGAAATGCTATACTGATGCCTAATATCAAGCCATAGTAGATGCTGAGTGATACAGCAGGATGCTAACTGCACAAGTCAGTCAACACACTTTCTTTAGAAATTTTCAATGGCTTACCTTCTCCAGGGCAAGAAAACAAATACCTTTTTTCTCTGTGGCTTAATTCTTTTATTTGTCCTCTAATTGCTGAACAATGGACACAGATACTTATTGTTATATCTGCGTCCCTGAAGCCTGCATCTATTACTTGAAAAGCATGGTAATAGCTAGAATCTGGTGCCCAGCTCCTAAAGGTGTGTTAGTGAAGACCACTGATCAGGGCCACAAGCAAAGAAATGTGACAATCCTCTGGGAGAGCATTTGTTTCTGGAAACTTTTAGGCACTAGCTAGGAGAAAGAAGAATAACAGCAGACCAAATCTATCTTATTCTTTGGCACTTGCAATAAAAGTAGCTGTGTCAGGACTGCAATGCTGAAGTTCAGAAGGGGGGAAACTGTTCCTTGTGTAGCAGATTAAGGTAGAGTGATCATAGGGATTAATGTGCTCCTGGGATTTTTCCTGTAAAGCTTGGGATTGGATTAAATTGAAAATGTGAGATCTAGGAAAACTGAAAATTCAATAGTATTCAAATACCCAAAAATATGTCATTTTGGAAACCTAATGGGATATCCTTGAGAGCTAAAAGGAAAAATATTTTAGAGTGGACCTAAAAAGATGCTATTTGTAGTTAAAAAATAATAGGAAACAAATAATTTTTCATTTCTTTCTCAACGTGCCTTGACGGATGCCACTCAAAAGCATATCACTATTTGGATTAGATTCAGTCTGCATTTCATGTTTGCATTTGAATTTAGGTCTGTCACAACCGATAAAGAGTGATAAATGTGACATTACTGCTTCTAAAGATCATTAAATGTCAGCTCATGCACTGGCAGCAAAATGGCTGGCAGAAAGTCAATGATGCAAGAACTGTATGGAGTGTGAAGAACGGAGATGGATCTAGGGCAGCAGGGAGTCATGCAAGCTGTGAGCAATCAATCAATCATTTTATACTGAGGAAGAATAAAATGAGATGTAAAGGCAGTTCTCTGTGCACAGGTAGAGAGAAAAATATCTTATTTGTAAGTGTTTTGATTCATGTCTGTGTGCATCCAGTAACCATGAAGAAAAATAATAGGTCAATAAAAAGTATACATTATGCTCCTGCCAATTTTTTTTTTTATAATTCATCTAAACTTTGGTGTTCTTATGTGGGTGTCAAAAATAACCTATTTATCTATTGCTAGAGCATGGGTACTTTAAGCAATTCCTGGTGAACAATGCACAACTTCTGGATGCTTATGTAGAATGATAAAGACAACCAAATATGATTACAAAATTACTTGAATTTTTGTAACGACTTTTTATTAGTTTGGTACAGTATAATACCATCTCCCTGGCTTCCTGTTTTTCAAGTTTTATAGCTTGGTTACTAATAATTGCTAAATACAAACTGCACTTTACAATGGATTAAAATAATGTCCATATTTAGAAGTTCTTAAAATTATTTCCAGCCTAGATTCTGTGTGGTATTATAATCTGCAGAGACTTGTGTAACTAACACAATTGGCCTCTGATTTAGACAGAAGACAGTAAAAAACTCCAGCAAAACAAAACCCAGCACACACGTGTAATCTACTGCTGTTAAGAGCGGGTTGATACATATAAAAAAGGAAAGAAATAATTATGGCACAATTTTTACTTTTCTTTTTTTGAAGAATAAATCAAGAGCAAATCTATTTGGATTTTTGGAGTATGAGAACAAGAAAACTGTGCAAACTTGACATAACAATTTTGTATACGTATAGATTACTGGATTTGATCTCAAAAGTTATTCTTTGAGTAAAGACTGTTAGGTTATACACAAAAGACTCCAGTGAACACACAGACACAGGAGCATGGGGGAACAATGGCAGGGGGGAATGCAAATAATAGCCTGACCCTGCTATTCCTGTGGCCATCACAGGAAGTCAATCAGCTGGTTAAAAGGACTGTCTCCACAAACCCAAGGAGCACAGAGGCAGGCGAAATTCCAATAACATGCTTGAAAAAAGAGTCCCAGCTTCTCCCAAGAGCTGTCGCAGGAGACCTATCAGCCTCCCAGTCTGGGTGTGAAACTCCCACAAATAGTCTGCTGGAGAGGCTGTCTGATAACCCGCTGGGCAAACTGTCTAAACCTGGATACTAGAGGGATCCACATTGTACGTGTTTAAGTATGGCCATTCACCGGAGAAAGGAACAGGGTTCAATAACATCTACAATGTTATTAAAATTGTTTTAACTGTTCATACACTAATAAACTCTTGTGTGCACCTTACAATCTTTTTTATTTGGTTTATTTTCAGTAATTTTTATTTTTGCTTTTAAGCAAGAACTATGATTATCTACAATGTTATATTTACTTTTTTTATTATCTGGCATGAGAAATCCTATCTTCTTACTTTTCATGCATACTTTGAATATGACTGTCATATTGCCTTCTTGTTCTTATTTAAAATGGATCACGATCAAAGAATGATCTGTGAAGAAGACAACAATACTCCTCTGATCACGCCTGACTTCTTCCAGGCACTGGGGGATGAAGAATTCCTCACAAAACCACATTTACAGAGACAGCACAACACAAGTGGAACAACATAACCAACTTTGTTAAAATGTTTCAGGTTTGGTTTTATTTGGATTTAATTTTTACAAAAAATAGATACTAGGTATCTGAAAAAACATAGAGCACATGGACCAGTAGCAGAAATATGAATTTTGAATGTATTTTGTGTTGCTGAGGTTTGGATTATTCTTTGCAAATTTAAGTAGTTTTTAGGTGTGCCCTCTGCCATTTTCTATTTTTGCTTGAACAGAAAAAGATAAATCCTGAGGAACTTGAATAAACTTTTGCTGGTAAACTGCGTCAGTGTGTTTTCAAGTGGAATACTCCATGGTTGAAAACACAATGTCAATATTCTCCTGAAAAAGATATTTCTGTCTTTCAACTACTCTCTACAACTCCAGTCAAGACTGAAACTCTTTTGGAAATTCTAAGAAAATACCTTTTCAGTAGGATATTGAGTAATGTTTAAATTCTTTTGATGAAACTTCCACTATGAAATAGTATCAGGTGTTATATATTTGGTTTATGTGTGAGATGTATCACCCTCCAGTCATTCAGTCACTTACCTGAGACATAAGAAACAGAGCTATGTTCCTATTTTTGTTTCAGTTTAGGACCCTAACTGTGGCTCTCTAACTTCCTCCTACCTGATGGTATTCCAGAGTGTGGTATTCTTTCATTATATCATCTCAAAATAGAGTAAGAAAAAAAATGTATTAAAATAAATTTAAAATAAATTTAAAATAAATTTAAAAAAAACAACAACAACAAAAAAAAAGCCCCAAAAGTCCTTCCAAATCATTAAAAACTCTCTGTAGCATTTAGGGTCTTCAGCAGAACCTCTTTGTTGGCCTATGAACATTCGCTATCACACTAAATACTCACAGTCACAAATGCAAAGTTAAATTCCATGTATTTTCCTGATGTAAAAATGGCAAAAATTTCTTAGCTCAGTTTTCAGAAGGCAATAGAGGTCATCTGAGTTCATGCTCAGTCTTTTAGCAGTATTAGAATAAAGTTAAATGAACATGACCAAGTCTGGGAGTATGTAGTTAGTAAATGTGACTCTGAATATGTATTTTCCTTCCCTTCTTACAGGTCATTCAGAACTTACATTTTAATAAAACGCTTTTACTAACGTTCAAAGAATATTTATATCTAAAAGACAATGTTGAGAGTTTATATTATAGACTTAATATTGTTATCAAGAAGACAAGTGTGTCATTAATTAAAGAAAACATTACAGCTTCCAGTGTTACCTTCTGTAGGTTTGATTTTTTAGTTGGCAAAATTGAGGAATTAGACATGCTCTTAGGGTTCATTACTGCACCATCCCAATGGCAGAACAGTTCCTGTCCCCCAGCAAACATACCTCCTCCCTGTGGACTGACTTCATTCTTAGCTCCTCTTATGGAGAAAATAGTTTTAATTAAGCACTTTTTTACTTTGTCCTTCTCTCCTTAAATGAGCATTCTGGATGAGTCATCCTTGTCTATAGAAATACGGAGGACACGTGTTTATCAGGCCGTTGACTATCTTCTCTTCCTTGCCTTGCAGTGGAAAGGAGAAGCATCTTTCCGAGTGGTTGTCCCAGGACACCATATTTCAAAAAAGATGTTGAATTTCTCCAGCTTATCCCCAGGAAAGAGAGGACAGTGTTGAAAAACAAAGAAAACACGAAAGTTTTCTATGAGGAAAGAGTTAACAGTGTGGCTGTGGCTGTGGCTACATACAACTAAAATCTGTATCCTGTATTCATATGTACAGGAGATACACTAAAGGGTGATTTTTCCCCCCCTTCTATCCAAAATAGATGAACAATATAAGTGCTTTACTTACATGTTATAGAAAAATGTTTACTTATCGACCGTGTGTTGTAAGATTCCCTTTTCATTCTTTAAAGTCACTGAAAAAGCCAAACAGTAATAAAATTGTCAGCTATGATGTCAATAGCCCTGAATGCTACTAATAAAATCTTTAATGTATCACACAAAGCAGGGCAAGCCTCCGAGACTCTCAGCACTCTGAGCTATGATATATTGAATGAATAACAGAAGCAGGACACCTAACTATTTGAAAACTAGAGTTAGGGTTAAATTAAAAATTCATAGAAAACGCTCTTATGTTAATCAAAATAAATCAGGATTCAATCCTTACTTACAACTGAAGTCCTGTAGAAAAATGTTGAATAAGGATATAATAGGTGTTCTCTTATTTCACTTTTTTGTTAATATATAATAAGAGAATGGGAAAAGAGGGGGAAGGAACAATAAAATTAAACTTGACAGTTAAAGGTTTATGACCAGTTAAATATGTTTTCAGTGATATTTTTACTCTTGTGGAGCATCAAAACTGTTGACCTCCACAACTGTGAAAAGGTCATTTTTAAAGTTTTTGTAATCTTCAGCAAGCATGCAGTCTCTCTGTTGTCACAACATCCATATGTCCCACAGTTCAGTTTACCCAGTAATTTTCTTTTAGGTCTCCCCTCTCAGAAATGAACACCTGTTCAACTTAACAGTACTTTAACTTATTGGGGAATAGGAGTGGCTGTTTCCATGTTCTCATTCCCAAAGGATTTACTTCATTCATTAAGATCATTGAGTGTTTTATTCAAGGAAACAAGAAATATTTTTATGTTGTAAAATTATTTATATTTATTGATGATATGTGTGAATTTGCTATCAAGCCTGATTGTGCAAAGAAGGCATTAACTATGCGCCTTGTTGTTAAAAGTGCTCCCTACCTATGAAGCTCAGTTTATCTGCATAAACTGACACTTTTGAGTATCAACCCCCCACCCCTAACCTATCAATATTCTCATTTCCAAAACTTGTCCCATAAGATGTCTTGGTTTGCCATTGATTTTACAGTTACTCAGTTGTCAGTGTACATTGTTGATCACAGCACTGCCAAGAGGGAGGGCTATTTGCTGAAGGAAGGAGAAAGAATGGCATTTTTAGTCATGCTGTCTAAGTCAGATTTATGGAGTGAGGAAGTTATTTTCCTCTCTCAGGCACTTGAAAGAAGATGCGTTGCAGTCTGTATAAGCCTCTTGTTCTCTGTGTTTTACAGCCTCTCAGATGAATACGAATATGAGGCATGGGGGGAAAGTTAGGGGGATTTCTTGTGAGCCTTGGATAATAATTTTTTTCAATACGTATAAAAAAAGGTTCACCAGTTTTCATTTTGTAGAAAATGTATCACTTCTGCTCAGTGTAGCAAGCAGAAAGTTTCAAAGAAAACGTGCACTTCTTGACAAGCACAAACTGTGAAATGTATTAGAAAATAAAGGTTTTAATGTCAATTATCATTAAGAACCTTATTTTCAAAAGCACTTCACAGTTTATTCATGCTGAGAAGTGTTTCTTATCTTTGAAATTTTCAGCCTGCTACACTGAGCAAAATGGGTGCAATTTTCTTTTAATTGTTTTGAACACCATGTGTGAGAGAACATGACAGAATGCAAATTGCTTCTACAAGATGCAAGAGGCAGAGAAGGTTGTTGAATTTTGTGGCATCTCTCCGAGCTGAAAGCATAAGACATACTGCTTTTTTAATGATAAGTGAGGAAGGAACGTCCGTCTCCCTTGTTTTCGAGGTAATGCATGCTATTTCTATGGTTTTAGTTTGCAATCTAAGACAAGAAACTAAAGGTTTCGTGGTCTTAGTGCACTTACACTTCTGTCCTCAGTAGCAATAGTTGGGGCACTGGGTCAGAACTAAACCAGACTCACAGGATTAGACTCTTTTTTAAAGCAAACTGCCTGTGTCCCAGCCATGTATATAGGAAATATAGATTGCAAAGCATTCTGTTTTCTTTTTTCTTTCTAATTGGTCAGGCTGAACCTGTTCTGGATTAAGCTGCACCGATGCAGTAATGCAGTGCTGTAAAATAGTAAAAATACTATTTTACACAACAGGCTGACATCTCATGGGGAAGTGATCCTTGTCCTGTAAACATTATACACTAAGAACTAAAAAACAATAATGAAATGTACTGACTGTCCAGCTTTTTTTTCCTGAGAATGTCTGCAGGCTAAATATTTCTATTTTACACGGCTATTAGGAACCTCCCCGTACACACATACTATAGTAAAATCAAAACAGAAAAAGAACTAAACTCTATGTCTATGAAATAATGCAATTAGCAACAAAGAAACAAACACTTTGATACTATCTCACATGACCAATTAGGCACTGTTGATGAGGCTACCAGAAGATATTTCCCTCTGCAGTACTTCTCTGGCTTTGCCTAACTAGTTTGCTTTCTGCAGCACTGTGTTATAAGGCACAGAGGTCAGATTTCTCTCTGAAAGCCTGTAATGATCTGACAGAAGTTTTCAGTGAAGTTGGAATAGAAATTCCCCCAGGATAATTTGACATTGCATTATTATTGCAATAGTTCTTACAGATATTCCAAAGTCAAATTAATGTAATTTTTTTAGGGGTAAATGCCTTCTGCAGTGTGGTTTCTTTGTTAAACATGACAGGACTGTCACGCTATTTTTATCAAACTTGTGGTTTCAGTCCTTTTCTCCTTTTCTTTCTTCATCTAGGAAACATAGGTATTCCTGGACATCATCTGGCACTTCAGCTGCGTAGGAGAATTTTCATCTTATGATTTTTTTATTCAATTTCTAACCCTAATCATGGAAGTTCCATGTGAACTTCCCTGCTCTCACTCTTATGAAACTGACTGAAATGAAACAAATAACAGGACAGAATTGTGAGAAACATTCACTGGGCCATAGCATAGACCAGACCTTCATATAGCTGAAAATCTGTGTAAGGAGTGCTGGAGACATTCTGAGTCCACCATTAATATCACAGGAAAGGCTTTTTTCTGCATAGCACAGTAGCGGGAGGCTGTTTTAAGAGGAATGAAGGGATAGGCCAGATGGTCAATCGGTCTTTTTGTAGAAACCACGAGTACAAGGATGCTGCAGCTATTCTGGAGTGCTTGTTTCCCCTTCTTTCTCTCCTTCCCCCCAAAGCCAAAGAAATTAAATCTGTCCTTTTCCTTGTTCTGTATACATGATATAAGTTTTATTCTATTATGAACCTGCTCCTCTTGGTTTGCTTACTTAAGCACAACCATTATTCTTTTACTTGGTTTCTTCTCAAGACATTTCTACACTACAAACTTTTGAAATAATGCTAGAAGTCTGTCCTGTACCTGGAACCTCTTTCCTTGGAGGGTGGCAGAGCACTGGAACAGGCTGCCCAGAGAGGTGGTGGAGTCTCCGACTCCGGAGACATTCAAAACCCGCCTGGATGCCATCCTGTGTAACTTGTTGTAGGTGGACCTGCTCCGGCAGGAGGGTTGGACCAGATGGTGTCTAGAGGTCTCTTCCAACCCTTAACATTCTGTGATTTTGTGATTCTGTGAATAGCAAGTGTGGGTGAAACTTTGTTTCTTTACATGAAGTATCTTGACAACAAACAAAAACAAAACAAAACAAAACAAAAGAACAAGGAAAAACTGACTAGGTATCAAACACGGACATTCATGGCCAGTTTGTTTTCTGAGCAATGTAAACTGGAAAGGCACATTTTTGTATACCATGTGTTTTTTCACTTTTTAAGTCTCAGTATTTCTTGAAATTTTGATTTTTCACCATGTCAAACCCTACTTGAACAGAATTTTCAAAATTTTGTAGGAAAGTTTAAGACATGCATAGGTGAAGACCACAGGACTATTCTTTCTTCTTTCAGTCTCACAGATTTTAGTTACAGTCCATGTAACTTGACATTTCTGTCTGTGATCTGTCTTTTAAGTCCTCTAAGGGAGAAAAGGGAAGTATTTCATTTTAAATAAAGTCTTGTGCTCATGCTAATCAGAAAAGGAGACATGTCCTGGAGGCTCATCAAGACAAACAATACAGGAAAATCTACCATGGATGAGAGCACGGCTGAGAAAGAAAGCATTGCAGAGCTGTTTGAGCCTCTGTATAACCTTATGTACAACAGCTGTTAAGTGTCTTTACGTATTGCCCTTCCAGACTGTACCCTCGCTGAATATAAGTAAGAAAGAAAGAAGCAAGTTTATGTTTTCTGTATATTTTATACTGGACTCTTCACTTCGGCATCTGAAACCATATTGAGATTTTTGTTTTTAATAAAAAAAGAGAAAATGCATAATAAGACCTCAAAGAAGTAGGCACAATTTATTCCATATAAAGTCATTTAGTCAGATATTAACGTATTGCCAGACTTAACTTTGTCATAGAAGTATCAGCAGCTGTTAGTACCTTTACTTTACAAATAATTAATCATAAATATTGTGTTATTAATCATAACTTTATATCATATATAATTAATCATAATAATTTATACAGGCATCAGTCATATTACATATACAGCCAGAAAAAACCCCAGTTTTGGCCCATCCTGATGCACAAATACGAAAAAAGGCTTACAAAACATTGTTTAGGTATAAATACCAGCCCCAAATACATAGCAACTAGCTATGCTGTGTGTTCTAGGAGTGGGGACTAAAAGCAAGACTTGGGACTCCCAAACTCTGAGAAGTGAAGACATGCTGTAAGAGATGTACAAAGCCTAAGATAGGACTACAACCAACATAAGCGATATGATATGATGCAAACCTACATTGTGTGACAGTAGCTTGCATGTACACCATGTTCTCCAAAACCACCATTCTCACCAATTCATAGAATCACAGAATGTTAAGGGTTGGAAGGGAACTCTAGAGATCATCTGGTCCGACCTTCCTGCCAGAGCAGGTCCACCTACAACAGGTTGCACAGGATGGCATTCAGGTGGGTTTTCAATGTCTCCAGAGTCGGAGACTCCACCACCTCTCTGGGCAGCCTGTTCCAGTGCTCTGCCACCTTCCAAGGAAAGAAGTTCCTCCTCATGTTCAGATGGAACTTCCTATATGCTAGTTTGTGCCCGTTACCTCTTGTCCTATCTCTGGGCACCACTGAAAAAAGACTGGTCCCATTCTCCTGGCACCCTCCCTTTAAGTATTTGTAAACATTGATGAGAACTCTCCGCAGTCTTCTCTTCTCCAGACTAAGAAGACCCAACTCCTTCAGCCTTTCCTCATAAGAAAGATTTTCCAGTCACCCAATCATCTTTGTAGCCCTTCTCTGTACCCTCTCCAGCAGTCCCTTATATTTCTTAAACTGGGGAGCCCAGAACTGGACACAGTACTCCAGATGCGGCCTCACCAGGGCAGAGTAAAGGGGGAAGATGACCTCCCTCAACCTGCTTGCTACACTCCTCTTGATACACTCCAGGATGCCATTAACCTTCTTGGTCACAAAGGCATGTTGCTGGTGCATGGTCATCCTGTTGTCCACCAGGACTTCCAAGTCCCTCTCTGCAGAGCTGTTTTCCAGCAGGTCAGCCCCTAACCTGTACTGGTGCGTGGGGTTATTCCTCCCCAGGTACAGGACCCTACACTTGCCTTTGTTGAACTTCATTAGGTTTTTCCCTGCCCAACTCTCCAGCCTGTCCAGGTCGCGCTGAATGGCAACACATTACCAACAGATATGTGAACAATTACCAACACGTATGTGTAGAAGAAGCCTTGCAAGTGGCCCACATGCCTTTTATACATTGAATAAATCATAGCTATTTTAGCTTTTGTGATGTGTGCATATGTAAATAATATGTACAATTTCACTAAAGCATATTTGAGAATGTGTGCTTTAATAAGAGTGATGAGTCAGTGAAATTTTCAACATTAAAAAATGCCCTTGGTGGTAGGAAACTGAGCAGTGTTCAATTTTTCAATTGCTTTGCACATCTTAGAGTGTCCTTCAGTTCAAATACCTTCTTAGATCACCAAAGGTCTACGCTGTAAGTGACAGCACTGAGCTTCTTATACATGCATGAATTATTCATTTCCTAAATAGATACATTAAAAAGAGAGCTATTTAGAATTTAATGAATATTAATAAGACCATTCACCAACATACCACATATATCTATGCTAAATAAATCAATATGGAGGTGTAGTTTATTACCAGTAAGCCTGGAAACATACAACACAGTTCCACTAATATCAGAAAAAAAATCACTTTTAAGACTAGAGTTACTTCATCTTCAGCCTTCTGAAGGCACACAGGGATTTTACTGAATTGAAAGCAGACTATTACAGAGAGAAGCAACGATTAAGAAAGGCCCTATTTGCTTAAGCCTTGTGCAAAAATTGGTCTCTAAAGGAAAAGTTAATTTCAAAGTCAGTCACATTCATGAAAAGATAAACATCCTAAACTACAGACTGCAGGTATGAATGTCCACACCACAGATAGTCAGTTCTAACGTTTTAGTTTATTTCACCACAGTCCTGCATCCCTTGCTCTGAAATTGTCAGTAAGACCATAAAAATAACAAATTATTTAGCAGAAGATTGGTATGCTGAAATCCACAGTGAATGAACTTTACTAACAATCCCAAAAAAAACCTTTAGTTTCCTAATCAACTCTTTTTAAAAACATAGTGGAGTTGAAAATTGCTTTTGAATTTGTATGAGTATTTATGACAACATTTCTTCCACTGGTCATTCAGTACTTTGCATTCTTAAAAAAAAAACATGCAGAAATCCAGTGTAGCATTTATTTTTCTCTTGCGTCATGTACTGTAGTTTGAAATACTCCTGCATCTAAGCTAAATAGTTATACTAATTAACACTGACACTACTTCCCACAAGCACTATACACTTTTTTAGACATAAGATAGTATCAACACAGTTACACAAGCTTGCTGGAAATTCTGTAATTCTCCATTGCAGGTGATCGATTTGCCCATCAAGGAAGAGTTCTGCTTAGCAAATCTTTCCCCTTCCTCCCTCCCTCCACACCACCTCTATTTTTCTCTCCTCACTCCAATTTTAAGGCCAATGACAGTATTTTGTCTTTGGGATGGATGCCCTCTAGACTTCTAGCTCAGATCGACCTTTGTGTCTTCAGGTGTCGTAATAGCTTACTGGCACAATGTCAAGATGCTAAGAGATCCTTCAGGTTGTCTGGATTTCTTTATTGCTGTCAGCATGGGTTACAACAAGCTTTTTTCTTGTGAGTGACCATTAGACAAGCCAAAATTAGTTGTGTAACACTCAGGTTGACTTAGATATAACGTGCTAAATAGAGTAATTTTATTGATACACACACATTAAAAAATCCATTTTCTTGTGATCCTAGCTAAATGAATGAAGCTGATTCATCTAGAGCAAAGTTGAAATAGAAAGCTGCAATAAAAGAAACTAGGATTCATCTAAGTGGTGTCACGGTTTTTGTAAAGTGACTCACTCACCTGTCAAAAAAGGCTGAGATCTCAGCAAGAAAAGATCACTGAATCCATCAGAAACTCTTATCTTGTGCTTTCAAAATCTGTCACAAAGTGAAGGAAAATGATCAAATGGAAAGGCTAGCACTGCATCAAGGTCACAGGTATAAAACTTTCTTGCCAAAAAAGACCCTGCTGACATTACACATGATAAATGTGAGAAGACTTCTGACAGGACCAAGAGCATTCCAGACATCATCTAGAAGACTGTATTTATGTCTTTATTAAAGAAAATATGAACCTTTTCTTTCAAGCAAGTTCTCAGCTTTAGTAATCATAGGAATAAAGGTAGAATAGGCCTCCTGCAATTTTAACTCAGTTGTTTCCTAGATCTGCCCACTTATTGCCCTTTTTATCTCTGTGCAAATCACTTCACACTACCTGATAATCCTGTAATTGGTCCCTTGTCGAAAAACTGCTGCTTAAGCATCCGCAGTTTAAAATTTCTCTCCCGTTTGCCTCATTTCAGATAAAAAAACCCAAACCAAACTAAACCCAACTAAACCAAACCAAACCAAACCAAACCAAACCAACAGCCACCACCCAAACCCCCCTACTTGCTTCTTTAGGAATTTTTATTTTCTTGCTCTGCCAGCTAAACTCCAGCTGAATGCAAGGATAGATATGGCTATAACGTCATTTACTGTACTCAGATCTGACAAGGGCAAGGATAGACCCTTAGCACAGCTTCCTTCCATGCACACAGGTTTGGCAATATAAACTAAAGGGCACTCTTTCTTGTCTATGCGGCCAGTTACGTCAGAGTCCTTGGTTCCTCTAAGTTTAATATTAGCTGTATGTATAAGAGGCGTAACAACAGAGCTTTGGCCAATTAATGCCCTCAAGGTGCTCTAAGATTATGAAGTGTTAATTACATTTCTTTTAAATAATAATAAAGCACTCAACTTTGGATTTAAAAAATCCTCCGTGGAAAACATTGCTGTTACGTTTAATTCAGAGTGCCTAGAGGAGATTCCATCTTGCTGCTCTCAGTTATATTAAGCACTTATTCTAGAAATCCATGGGGAATTTCTGTTACACAAAATGTTAGAGTATGCAGAGTTTTTCCAAATATATTGGATCAAATGAAACATGAAAATATATGAATAATTTATAATAATATATAGAGAGGGATTGTTAATTTAATAGGCAGACATATGGTTTTCTGTCACTAAAGGATTTAAAGGATCTCAACTGAAGTAGATCACACCTAACGTAAAGCTGAAAAAAGTGTTTTTTAGAGCTAGTGTATTTTCTTTGACATCAGGTCCATTTTTTCCTGGCTGAAGTGGTATGAAATGGTATTTTGTGGAAGGGCAGAAACAGAGTGCCAGACTCTGTGTTCACAAGAATTCAGGACATGGAAAACAGAAAAATGTGATAGAGATTTACCCTTCCACAACCCCAGGCAGCTTCAGTACACAGTAAAGCTCTTCTGCTAAAACGGTCACTGAAAGACTGAAAAGCATTTTCTCAATTATAGTCTTATAAAACCCAAGCACTCCCCCTTTCATTGATTCAAAAATTTTACCTTTGTTTCATGAAGATGATCAGAGACAACAGAAAGGGAAAAATAATGGTCTGTAATGAACTCTGTGCTCCCTTACACTTTTAGAAGCCTTCATGTGTGGTTTTACCCATGCTTCAGTCCTTTCAGTCATGTCAAGCAATGTTTGTATAGAGTTGCATATGTATTCTGCTAAAATCCTACAATGTGGAAATATATTGGTGCTTGCCATGCAGCAGCAAAGTTCCATAGTCGTCTTGTGCAGGGTAGGGGTCTAGGCTAGTACTTTATATGTGACATACAAGGTGGATTTAATTCTCACTACTTCTACTTTTTTCATACTTTTTCCTGGAGGAAAGTGTGATAATTTAGTATTTTTTACCAAAATAAAGTATTTATACCTGGCAGTTATTAAAATATACATTTTACAGAATGAACTTTATCCTCCTTGTTAATGTGTTTTAAAACTTTCAGATCTTACTGAAAAAGCCTTTCAACCAAATCAAATATTAATGTTTAATAAGAGGTAAGAAAATACTGAAAATTGCAAAGTTTAATTTTTAAAAAATATGAAGTGTTAAAACCTAATTACTATTAAATATTCATGGTTAAATTATTAAAATCATTATTAAACACCAAATGTCTAAGTCATCAATTCATAGGCTCTGTGTAACATAACTTCACCAGCCATAATTTTTTTTATGAAAGCCCAATGATTACACAGCTCCTGTTGAATCAGCTCATGCACCTGCCACAAGATAAAGGCCAGGCTGGCCTCAAGTTATCTGCTGCCTGATTCATATAAAGCTACATCCAGACTCACATCCTGCCTGTTGAGAACAGCATAGTTATGACCTTAAGGTAGTACAGAGTCTATATTTCTTTCCTGAGTTGTTTCACATGCAGCAGTGTATAGAGCATAAATGAATCCCATTTATCTGGTCAGGCCTCCTGACAGCTGCTTCCACTTTCTGGTAATCTATATTACTTTTGAAATAACTGCAATGAACCATTATCCCACAGATTGACAACACTTTGTTTTCTAAAAGCGATATAAGAAAGCAGCAGGAAGGTTGCCTTTTGAATCTAACTCTCTGACTGAATAACCGCAAAAGCTTATAAAGCAAATTCCAAAAATACATACAGAACTCCTAACATAGATTTATATCGATTTTTAAGTATTGTCTGGTTCAATTTAAAACAAAGACAAGGGACCTCCAGATGCCATTTTTATATTTCATTAGCATGGCCATCTTTTCCAGTGAGAATGCAATACATTATAGAGCTACATCAGCTACATTAACACCCAGCATATAAAGACTGCTCATCCAGTGATGTAAGAATTAGAGGTCATTAAAAAGTTAAGGAGACACAACAAATGTATGATTGTGTTTTCCTTGCTTTTCATAATCAAAGCTTTTGCTGAAAGGAGGGTGCGGAGACAGAGTGGGAATGCTTTATCTAGCCCACAAATTTTTAGGGGAAAAAAAAGGAAAGAAAGAAATTTTATCCCTGGGCATCGTTATCTTTGAGCTGTCTGGCACATGACAATTTTTACAGAGACGCATTAACACAGAACACTATTTGTAGTCTTCCTGCACAGTGCTCATTAAACTTTAATGAAGCACAATTTCCAAAATTCACTGCCAAATGGACTTATCCTACAAATGTCACTATCAGCAATTTTACATACACTTTTGGCTGAGGAAAAAAATGATAGGTCCAAGTATTTCCATAGTTTTCTTTTAAATACCTGAGAAAGGTCAGCTACAATATAACATTTCTCTGAGTACTCCCAGCCACTTGGACTTCATTCTATCCTTTCTGCCCTTGATTCAGCCTAAATACTCCTATCACTTAAGACAGTTTCATCAAAATGAAATTGAGCTTGATGAACTTTCGTTGCAATCCCTAGCATAAAGTCTAGTAACTACGTCAGTGCCCTCAGTTATGGAAGTGATGTCTTATATTTTTCTTTTTTTAGCAAAATAAAAAACAACTTGATGATGCTTCATATCATAATAACTTTTTTTTTTTTTTTGGTAATATTTTGAAGTGATCTGGTGGCTTTTCATTTATAGTGCACGTGCAGAAGTGTGAACAATGAGACAAGAGACTTAGCAGACAATATTCCAACCCATATAGACACAAAAAACAGGACTTCACATGAAAACCAAGAACAGAGAAATTATGCTTGGAGAATAATTAACATGTTAGCATACCGTCCATTGTTAAAGTCCTTATTGACAGCTCATTTCTCAGCAATTTTCTCCTGCACGTGGTTTTCCCTGATGATAATTACCTTTCTGAAGGCATGAAAAATACTCCACAACATTGGAAGTTCTACTACTTATTTCTGCATTAGCTTTATATCCTGATGGGATCTACAGAGAACCCTACCAGTTCAATAGGGTAATGATTCTCATTTTTGTATTCATTCAGATTTACTCACAGGTACAAAAACTGTAGCTATCAGCCTGTGTTAGAAATGGTAGATATGGAAAAAATCATAGAATCATAGAATAGTTGGGATTGGAAGGGACCTTTAAAGGTCATCTATTCCAGCCACCCTGCAATGAACAGGGACAACTTCAACTAGATAATGTTGCTCAGAGCCCCGTCCAGCCTGACCTTGAATGTTTGCAGGGATGGGATATTTATCACCTTCCTGGGCAACCTGTTCTAGTGTTTCACCACCCTCATTGTAAAAAATTTTCTTCCTTATAGCTAGTTTAAATCTTCTCTCTTTTAGTAGGGATCCAAGCAGTTGCAGTGGCTGCAAACTTTGCTCAGATCAGAAAGACCAATGTAGATATTGGTCCCTATGAACACTCAACAAATGCAGGATATGGCCATTCAAATGGTTGTATTTTGCTACTTGAGAACAATGATATGCTATACACATAGATTTTTTTTTGTCTTTTACTGTCAGTTTGAAGAGCAGAACTATATGTTGTTGATTCATTCCTTTTTATACTAGATATCCAGTGTGTCCTGTATTTGCTGTAAATCTAGCTAAAGCAACAAAGGTAGCAGAATATTTTCCTCTTTCTGTTAATTTTTCTCTAAGTCATTTAAAATGACACTACCAAAGGGAACATATTTCGTGCAATGTACCTGCCTTTTCTCCACACAAGATGTAAAAATTTCAAGTTAAACACCAGAGAATATTTTCTTTCCATTTCTTCTTGCTCGCCATGAGTTGCAAGCAGAATTTGCTCACTAGAACCTGACATTCTTTTTTGCTCAGACTTTTTGTTTTGTTTAGTGCTATGTATTTGACAGATTTTGGTTTCGGCCTCATTACCTTGTGAGTTTTGAACACTGAAGTGCACTGAAAAGCACTAAATATGCTGGCTTTCCTAATTTTTCTTCCCATTCTGAATTTAAATACCATTTGCATTAAAACAGAGGTTTATGATTCTTCATCACTTTTCTACCATCAGTACTTTTCATTACCTTGCTCAGCATAAATTAAGGGCAAAAGCAGCATCATTTTGATGAAGTCCCTAATGTCACCCATGTTGCAGTAACACTTCTTGTGCTGACTTCTTAGACAAATAAATAGAACAATCACTTAATATCATCTGACATTCCTTTCCCGAGCAGAACATTACCCATCATTGCTTCTAGATGTACTATTCAAATCCATTTGATCACCATGAATTTCATAATTTAAATCTAGTTCTTGATGTACAGTTACATGTATTAGAAATACAGATTGATATAAGAAACATTTCTAAAAGTTGAAAATTTATGCAAGATGTGCATAGAGCTAACTCAATGAAATCATAGGAGGAGATCATATTCTCACACAAAAATGAAATACATGGCTACACACTGTGTTGTGTAAGACACAAAGGCACCAACATCAAAAAAATAGAATTTCAAGTAAGCCACTAAAGTTTACCAACCATAAGTATATTTTAAGAAAACCTTACTGCTTTTCATTTTTATTTTGTAAAAAATTCCACTGCCACATTTCTTCTACCACAAAAAAAACCACCTTTATCACTTAACATATGTTCTTCAAACTTAACATTTATTTAAAAGAATAAATACCAAAATAAAGTAAAAATCTATGCTGAAACTTTGGCAAGAAAAGATAGCAAGTAAATGCAAACACAAGTAACATCGTTTACATTCATCACTAGCTCCATGACTGGGTAAAACTTAGATTTGCCTCTCCAGTGATATAATTCATACACTCCTTTAAACTCACTAGACCAAACTGAGAGGTGCTGTCTGAGGAAGAAAAAAATTCAAAACAGGAATGAGATTTAAGTATTTAGACATTACAAAATTGTCTTGAAAATCAAGTTTCATATTTATATGCAAGTACAGACTTACCATCTAATTGGTATAGTTCACATAGCAATAAAGCAGATTAAGAGTAAGAAACTCACCCGTTTTCATTGTAGCTTTCTTTTATAGGAATGTTTTGTTTGTGTTTGATTTATATCCACAAACAACTCTTACTGAGATTGTTCTTATAACTAGCACCATTGTACTTTGTACCAGTACAGTGCATTCTGGATTTCCATCAAAAGCAAGAGAAAACCAACAGAAAAAGTATCTACTTTTGCATCCTCTAGAGATGAATGGTGAAACTAAACTAGTTAAGTATCATCTTTCTTCTCTGTGATGTATTTGTAGATTATTTACAAGACTTAATGAGTTTCCACTATTACAGCACAAACCTTCAGAGATTCATGAGTTGTCTTCCGTTTTATTGACTAATACATTGAATTGTCTAGTAGTTCTTCAGTCTCTCTTCTACCTGCCTAGTGTCATATGAAATAATTTTATTTATCACTTTCGAATTTGACACCACAGATGTAAGCTAATTAACATTCATGCCAGGTTTTTGTTCTAAAATTCCTAGAAGTATTGCCTAGGTGACAGCCTACCTCTACCTGATATATTCATATGGTGTGCTCTAATTCCCTTAGTACTGCTAAACTACTTAAAGGTTTAGTGATCAGAAAATCCACCTACACATTGGTATTCCTACTTTTCCCAGGTAGAAGACACGCCTCTTGAATCTTTATCCTTTTGTGATGAAAAGATTTTGATTCATCTGCATTCTTTTTGAAGTACTATTTGTTTATACATTTAATAATTGTACAGAGAGGAAAACAGCACCATGAACTCATTTATTTTCAAATCAGAATGGCTAAAGTCAAAGAGTCAAGTTATTGGCAATATCTAGTTATTTTTCTGAAGTGATTTATACTGCTTAAGTTTTGTTCATTATGTACTTTTTGAAATAAAAAGTGGTAACCTTTTATTTATTTATTATTATTTACTTATACCTTAAAGGTAAATCTTTAAGTTTCACAGGTTTCCTGAAACCCTTCAAATGTAAGTGTCTGCATCCTTCTACAGCTAGAGTCAGTTTTTAGGGCTTGTCATATTAAAAGCTGCATTAATTATTAATTTATTTTGCCATACATCCTTAAGAAGGAGAAAGTCCAGGTTACTCCTTTTAATTTTCTTTTTATGCTGTAGACAACTCTTGAATGAAAGGAAGAGAAAAAGACTAACCATCAACTCAAAGGAAAAGTTGTGGGAGTTTTTTCAGCTCAAAATTCAAATTAAGTGCAAAATTCACTTCACCTGAACTATTAATAGACTGGACTCAACATTCAGTGGATGTGAACTGACACAGCCAAATTGAAATCAACAGAATAACAGTGATTTATACTAAGAAGCCACTTTCTTTTTTGAGCAAATGCAAGTAGATGTGAATACAAGGTCTTGAAATACACTTCCCACCATATCGGTGGAAGCAAAGCTATATCACAACCCTTTCATTGCTGTTATCCATCAATAAGCTAGGAGGGGGTGTAAGTGTATTTGAGGTCCCTTGTAAGAGATTTAACGACCACTAAATTTATATAGCTGTACAGCACATAACAAGGATTTAGTTGAACTTCAAACTGTAATTTGAGTTCTACTACAAGAACAAAAAGCATTTCTATATCCAGAGTAACTTCATGCTTATTAGACTAATTTAACAATACCATGAGCTTGTTTATAATGCAGATATTGACAGGAAATATTTTCACTCAGTCAGTGTTGGTACACTGGGTGCAAATAAGGTAATAATCAGGTTAGGGATTGCAAAATAATTCTGTGCAGTGAGATTTTGTAGATACCAACACAGAAATATATGTTACAATGTATAAAAGACTTGCTTTTAGGCTTAGAAACCTTAAAAGCTAACAATAAACTTGATAAATTGTTTAAATTCTTGGCTTTCCTGACAAGACTGTAGAGGATCTATGTTTCAGTCAGCAAACATCTGCTAATAAATGTCTCTGATTCTGGAGACATTCAAAACCTGCTTGGACAGCATCACGTGTAACCTGCTGCAGGTGGACCTGCTCTGGCGGGGGGTTGGACCAGATGATCTCCAGAGGTCCCTTCCAACACCTAACATTCTGTGATAATGTGATTCTGTGATTCTGTGGTTATGTGATTCTGTGATTCTGTCTATGATACTTTCAGGTTGAATATAAAGATGGGTGCCTTCCCTGGCTGGATGACCAGTTTATCCCTGTAACTATCTCCTGTCATTTTCAGCACCCTTTCCTAACTGTTACTTGCCATATTTTATTACCTGTGGAATATTGTGTCTAAATTAACAGCTGATGTACCATGAGCTTTATGGTGGACCAGATCTTTGCCTTATGGAGTTTAGCGTGGTCAGTGCTAAATTCAGTGAGTTCCAGGATCTTGCGCTACAAAGCCACACTGGCTCTCAGGATAATATAAATTACAAAACCTGAAAGAGCTTCCTGCATGTGACATATGACATGAACATAACATGAAAAATTTTGTTGTTTTGAATTATAATCTCTCCTGATTTGGCATGGCCATATGTCTGACAGGTGGGAAAGACTAGTAGGGACTGCTGCTACTTTTCTAGGTAAAACTATTAGCAGATAAATTACTTGTTTTTCTGCAGGGCTTGTTATTTTGACTGTTGTATCAACAGTAGCAACACCAATCTGTAATTCATCTCCTTCCTGCTATTTTTTAAAAGGTTAATAACCTTTTTTTAATTAAGGTAAATGATGATTTGGTACCACAGAAATAACACTGGAGAAAGCTGAGAAATGTGAACTGTGAGATGCCAAATACAAGTTATGTGGATTTGCTCATACTTTTATATGAGGAAGAAAACCAGAAGTAAGGGTTACAAAATTCAGGGATTAACAGGGCAGCTATGGAACTTCAAACTTGAATTTGTGCTTCAAATGCAGGACAGCAGCAATTATGCTTCAGTGACAGGCTTTATCTTATTTCAGATAAACTGTGGAAAATGAAGATTCCATTTTAGACCGGGAACTTTACAAATCATACCTATGGATGTGTCAGAAACAATGCTTAAGCAAAGCTCTCTCTGCCAGTTTTTGAAAGCAAAGTGTGAAAACTTAGTCTTCAATCACAACCAGACTCTAGCTCTCCTTGTTGAGATTATTGTAGCACACAGCTGAATTGTAAATGGATACACCATAGATTTTAAAAATACGGAAGCAGAAACAGAAAGAAGACAAAACTGCATCAAATGAACAATATAAGGATTTAATCTGTACTTGTTTTCTTAAAAAAAAAGAAAAAGTTTTAACCTAGATTTTTAGAAACTATGAACTCTATTTTAATGATTACCTGATAACCATATGTATTGCACGTATTTATTACTGCACATAAGTATAGTATAGAGACATGCTTAGACTGCAATGTATGTGGAACAGACACTACATTTGCTTTCTGTTTCTACAGAAACAGAACAACACAGTACCTGTTGTATTCTCTAGTCATATGTTTTGTGGGGTAGATGCAGTGAATCATCTTGGAAACTGAAATGAAAATGGAAGTGTCCATAATTTTTAGGTATCCTGGACCTAGATAGGATTTTGCTGGGACAGACTATCCAGCATTGTCTGCAGTATTTGACAGACGGTTAGCCAAAAACCTGCAACTATCCAAAGCATTTCATAATCAATCTGTTGAACATCCTTCACATTCTGCCTACAGATAACTTTTACAATTTCTGTTGGCTAATTCTGTGTCTGAAACTTATTGTGAGACATAAAGTAAATGTACATATGGATACAATTTTACAATGGTATTCCTTGCCATGCCTTTCATCTCAGAAGATTTTAATTCACCTCTTTGACCTTTGCTTAAAAATACTGCAGTTAGAGCTAGCACCCATGACTACACACAGGGTAAATTTGGCAGCTACCAGATTCATAAGTATGCAGATAGACCTTTCATGGTCACACAGTAGATGTTTAGAAGATCACATTTATGGAATTTATTCTGCAAAAAGGAGGATAAACGTGATTACAATATGGCATTTTCTCATTAAAGCTGTGTCTTTTTTGATGGCCAGGACAAATGGATGTAGGTCATTCAGAATTCAGAGCAAGTGAAGCAGAGCAAAATCCTTCGCAATCATTTCGTGTGACATGAAATATAGTATCTAATGGGTGTTGCTGTTACTGGCAGCTACATTCAGGATATATCCCTTCCTAAACTGTGAAGGGAAACTAAAAGGAACAGTAATATACCTTGGGGTTGAAACACTAGCTTTGTCCTGCTGCAGCAAGCCAGTCTGACAAGTTGACAGATGTAGACATACTGCTTTAAAAGAAGAGGTGCAAGTAGGGAGTCAAAGTAATTTTTGCACAAAGATGAACTCTGCAAAGCACATCCTCGAGTCCGAAGGAGAAAAAACACAAGACCAGGAGACCCATAAGACACAGTCCATCAACATATCTGTCAGAAAACCTTTCATACCAGAGCTTCACATGTATTGAATTATCTAAGAAAACCAGGAAATCTTGCTCTTACAATGCTGCTATAATGACCAGGCAGCAATGTCTTCCTTCATATGGAATTTCTGGACTATATTAGTAGCAAACCAGTCATAAATACTATTTTCCTACAGATTACACTGCTATATTTTTTGCAGTAATGCATAAAAATCAAACTGCAAACAGACCATGACTTCATAAATCAACCAAAATCAAAGTTTCTATCTTAATGTTTTAGAAATTTGAAATATAAACTCAATATTAATCTGAATTACTAAATAATGTCTCTCCAAGTCATTAATACTAGGGGACATTTATGACCTTGGCTCCAATCACTCTAACAAGTTGTCTTCATGTTTCAGCCTCTGATGCCTCCAGGAGAATATGACTGTACTGCTCTGCCCACCTCTGTCTTCCCTTTTTCTACCTTTAAATATCTCCTGGTGAAAAAAATGTCCTACATCCTGATCTAAACAACCTGTTAAGGTCATTTTAGAAATAAGCTAAATTATTATAAAATTTTCTTTACTGAAATATGTAAATAGTACAGACAACATTTTGAGGTGACTAATAAAGAATAACCTACCCTGGTGGAAAGCACACTAACACAGAAATTGCTGAAAGCACAGATCTAATGCCTTTGTTTCATGCAATCTTGACACAAGAATTCAGAATTTTTTCTCCTTCAATTTAAATATTTTTATTTTAATTTAAAATGTTGTAGGCTTGTTAATTCACAGCAAATTGAAAGGTTTTTTTCTCCTCCCTTTTCTTTCTTGTTTGAAAGTGAGTTTAACTTCAGTTACAAGTTATAATTCTCCAATCAATATCTGATCTGACTGCTGTCTGGTTCTCTTCCATAAGTCAAACCCCTTTTACATCATATCATTGTGTTGCAATTTATTTTTGATAGAGTCATTTAAATGTTTACTATGCCTATTCTTAATGAAAGTGTTAAACAGGCCTGTCCTGAATTTTCTATATTAAAAGTCTTCCAGAATCATCTCTTCCTGGGTGTTACAGCTGTACGAATAAATGCTTTTTTGATTTTTTTTGTTAAACTGGAAAATCAAAACCAATACTATTTGAGTTGATGGCAATATTTCATTGACATGAGACAGAATATAACCCTTATTTTTAGAAGAAGAATAGTGATCTTTTTATTATTTTTTGCTTTTGTCGTTACAAACAGGCAATTTCTAAAAGACAATTGTTTTGAAATTAAAAATTGGAATGTTTTACATCTAAAATGAAAAATGAAACTTTCATTCTTTAGTACTTTTTCTCAGCTTTTAATAATATGTTTTCTCACTTGCTCTGTTTAATATCAACTTTTGGTCAACATAAAAGCCCTTATGACTTTCCATTTAATTCTTGTTTATATGTGACAATAATGGAAAAGGATAGTAAACACATTTTTTGCCTGTCTACCTGAAGAAGTGGGAAATCCTACCAAGAAACCAATTTTTCATTTGGGAAAACCGATCTGCAAGGCTTCTTGAGGCTAAGTGAGAATAACATACAATGGGATAGAGAACCTTACTCTCGTCGTACTATTCTGGTCCTCCTAAAAGTATTATATGGTTTGGTCCTCAATTTCATGGACTTCTGGAGTTTTTTTCCATTATTGCTCATGATCTCAGCAGGCATAATTCCAAACAAAGGTGAAACACCTATTTTTCCGTCTTTTTGAATGTCAAGTTGGGCAGTCACGTGTGATATGAATACTACCATCTAGCTTAAGACTGCTGAATGCAAATTACATTTTGTTTTGTTTTGCCAATCTCCCAGAAAATCTTCAGAACTTAAGTCCTCATCTACAATGCTAATTATATATACAAGACAGATTTCCTTCTCTAGAAAAAAGTTTTGTTTTATTTTGTTTTTTACCTGATGCGCACCCATGCTTGTGTATTGTGATCAATAAACATGTTCTTATTTGGTGGAAACTTTTGTCTTTGCTTTTAGTGTAGAGGTTCGAGTTGTTTTAATGGATCCTTTTCCTTCACTGCTTAGACTTTTAATTTGAAATCACACTTTTCTAGACATATTTTCTGTCAAATTCCATGCCAGCATTGATTTGAAAGAGGTGACATCCATTGATCTAATGTAGGATTGACAGCAATAAATGGGAGAATAAGCCCCTTTTTTAAATCTCAAATCTCTCTTTGCATGGGTAATTTTTGTTGCTGAATATATATACATAAAGTGCTACTAGTATCAAATTTTCCCTACTGCATTGCACAACATAGGATTTTATAATATATTCTACAGAATAAAATCCACAGCTTGTCAGTTATTATAAAGAGAATTAAGTATTTCCAATCTGCAGTTGCATAAATTAGTTGCTGGAAGAAAAAGCCCTAAGGCACTACAAAGTAGAGTGTTAGACACTGTTATAATTTGTGAGGTGGGAAAACTGTCTTGTCTTTCTGTACACTGTGCTACTGAAAAAATCAGCAGAATTTCTATGTTAAAAAACCCCTAAAGACAAGGTTGTGGGGTTTTTTAAAATCTGTTTGCTATTGGACTATATAATGATGTTGGCATCAATTTCAAAGGGCAGGTTTTCAGAGCACCTTAAATCGTACTTATAATCATGGACCTGGGACTGTGTGCATGTCAGCATTTGAAAACACAACAAATCTTGCTATTTGCATTCTCCTAATCACAGTGCCAGAATCAGTGTACTAGAGATCTCCAAAATATGTTTTGACATTAATATTAGGGGAAATAACCACGTACTTTACACATGTAAACATAAAACGGGAAATAAATCCTTCTATTACAAATTCCAGTTATCATTCTCTCTCTTTTGTTTTTTTGGCAAATGGTGCCAAGACTATATATGACAACACACATTTAACAGATACACTGGTATGGAAAAGTAATCATAAAAACATTTTTTAAAGTAATTTCATATTAAGTTGACAAAAAAGATTTTTAAATTTCTGTAAATACTAGTTCACTAAGTGAAAATACTTCTAAGCTTAAAAAAAATGTGCATTTCTTCTAAAAACAACCTTTATTTCTATATTATCTAGAAATTAATAAATCTAATAGTCAAATGCAGAGAGAAAGTAACTAAGGAAATTTTGCTATGATATGTATGTTTTGTTTGTATGACTGTAATAAATAACAACTGCATTTCTGAAGCTGGAGAAATACATACCAGAAACTCAAATAAGAGAAGCCAAGTGCTTTGTATATATCTGCCTTGTGGACAGGGATATCTAACAGATTGTTCTGCAGTGTGCAGTAGCCTCATTCTGCTGTGAGTGAATGGCTCTTTCAGAACTGCATTTTCTTTGTCTCATTAAATCGTATGTTATTCTATGCTTGAAATTATTTTCAAGTGCAGCTGTGCAGATTTTGGGGTGGGCTGTGCTAGCAGAAACCCTAAATCAGTATACTTACAACAGAAAACACTGAAACGGAGGTGCAGGTCCACTTGCAAAAAAAACCCCTTGTTGTTGATACGGCTTCTTTCATTTAGGAGACTGATATTCGCTATACCTCCTAAAGAACCCTTTTGTTGATATAACCTCTGCCTGTAAGAAAAGGGTTTTTCTGGAATGACACTAGTGCATCTATGCCGACAAATCTCTTTAGGAAAACTTTCTGAGTAATCCTGATGATACCAGCAAAACTGCTCAGAGACTAAGTTGCTACCAAGCTGATACACGGGCAAAAATCACAATAGAGGAGCTAAGAATCAAGAGGAGAGGTAGCATAAAATGTTGTTTTTTGGAGCAAGGCAGACAATTCACCCAGCCAATGACACAGCCAAGTGACCAACTTAGAGGGAACTGAAACTGTCAGTGAAACAGCCTGGAGAGACTGCCAAAAAGCCAGATGCTGCTACTGAAAAGCTACCCCCCACAAATTGGCATTGGTATCTTGCAGAGCTGGCACTCAGTAGTACCTGCTTTGCTAAACCACAGTCTGTCTTGAACACACTGTTTTACTACCCTTTCCTGTTATCAATAAATGGATAATATTATTCTCTTTTCACTTATTTAATTCTCTTTGGTAACTGTTGTTCTTGTGACAAATGTAAGCAAAGAGATAGTAAATCTAAACACCACATTTTTAGTGGTGAAAATAAGGGTGATTTCTTTTAAAAATGCTGCATAGGGCATGCAATCCTCAAACCTTGTTGTTTGCTTACTGGTGTATTTTATTTCCTCAATATTTTGACATTATCCAGGGATGACTGTTGGCACTAGAGTTGCCACTACTTGGAGAAAATGAGCAATTTAATGAATTTCTGTTCTCTGAGTCACTGACAATTAAGATTATTGACTCTGCTGGATGTGGAAAGGAAGTTTATGGGCGTTTATGGTGCTTAAGAAAGGGATAAACTATCTTTTTGTTGTGCTTTCCACAGAATACCTATAGAAAGGACTTGTGAAGACAGAAAAAAAATCCTGGAATTGAAAGAACTCCTGTATTTTATTGAGAAGGGAACTTATTTTTGAGAACTAGTCTTTGCTTATGTGAGGCTAGTATTTATAGTCATTGTGAAGTTCTGCTGTACAAAACAGAGCTCTTGCACAGTGCAAGCTGCAGAGCAGGTATGATGGCTGCAAAAGGGGACACCAAAGTAGTTCTTATTTTCGGCTGAATTGCATCCATAGGGGGATTTCATTGCCACAGGCCTACACCAGTAACAACCCATCAACAGATCTAGACATGACAACTTAATAAAAGAAGTTCCACACAATTAATGGAGAAATGCTTACTCATGGTTGATAACTATGGGTATTATATAACTAGACAGAGGTTTTTCTCTTTTTTTCTCCCGGAAGAAAAATCTCAGTTGCTCATAGTCAAAAAAGACAGGAGGCCATCACAAAATAATTGCGACAGAGTTTCTAAGAACAAAATGGTTCACACTTTGCCATTCCTAAGAAATGTGAATTACAGAAGAAAATGAAGAGGGTGCTGCAAAAACAGGGAAAGCACAATATTATCAGTAGCCATTCACATAGATCAATTAATTGTGACAGCAAATTAAACACTGTTGCTTTGTGAGAACCATTCTGAACTGAAATGATACATAAAAGATTTGTGTACTTCTGATAATGTATTGCCCCTTATTTCCATTAAAAAAAGCTACCCAGTTACAGACTGAGTTGAAAAGAATTTATTTTTCCCCATTATCACTGATGTCTCAATCCATAGAAATGTTAATATACTTTTAGTAATAGTTCATTGTTATGTAATGGAAGGTATCTGGTGCTTGCCTCATTATTTTAAATACAGCACTGAGATTACATTAGAAATATCTGAAATGTGAGAAATAAAAAGATACAAAAAAAATTGTAATCAAAAGGCTCAGACTTTACCAGTATGTTTTAAATGAACTGAAGACACTCCATATATCAGGCACGTTCTTTTGTTTTCCGTGTTTCAGTGGATGATCACATGCACTAGATCACTGTGGGAGTTGATATTTGTGCTAAAATCCCACTGAACAGAGTATGTCAGGGAGCAGCGAGGGCAGGTGGCTCCATGAGGGAGGTGAGCCAGCATCTGTAGGTGATGGCACATCTGGCAGGGCAGGGACATCACTGAGGCAAGATGTGGTCCCACAGCTCCTGAGTAAGGGGGGCAGAGCAGAACCAGTGCTGGCAACCAGGTTCAGACTCAGCCCTGGGGTAGCTGGGCAAGGATGGACCAAGGGAGCCAGTGGGGATCTCGGTCAGTGAGGAAATGGCTCCCAGACCCTGTCCCAGGTCATCACCACCCCAGAGTACAGCTGGGCCCCAGCACCCACACCCCAACCCTGGGAGGGAGAAAGGTTATACATAATTTGTCATTTGATTTTAGAGGTCGTGTCGTGTAACAGTTCTCCATGTCTGCCAAGAGTTTGAATATTGCAGCTTGCCTTTCATCTTTGCAAAACTGAATGAGTTAAAATGTTGGCTTATGTTCCGGAAGATACTTAGTGAATACTTTTTTACCTTTTTCAAAGAGTGTTCTAAAAGTTTTCTCTGCTCCATTCTTGAAGTTAAGCAAGTAATTCTTGTATTTATTAATGTTTATGGCATTGTCCATTAATTGAAAGATATATTTCCACAAAATATTTGATGGATAATTAGTTATCATAAATTATATCTTCTCTGGAAACACGTTTTGGCAAATCATAAAAAGAGAATATATTTAATTCAGCATCACATGCAATGTTTCAGATACCTAACTTCATATTTGATTTCTATTAATAAAAATACTTTTACAAGATTCTTGTTAAGCAAATGGGGCAACATGGATTTTTAAGAAAATTGTAAGAATTACAGAAGGATTAAAAATGACATTGCTATGTGATATGGAGTAGTTGTTACTGCAAGTGTAAATGTCCTTTATGAGTCTTGTAATAGGAAATCGTTTGAAATTCAATCTGCAAATCTTCCATTTCTGAAGTTTTAAGAAATTGAGAGTATTGCATATACTCATATACCTAACGCATTGTGGAAAAAATATTTTCTTTATGTAATTACATTCAGATAGAAATCTATTTTGATGTCAATTCACTGAATTCAAATAAATTTATTGAAGGCATAACCAGCATCACAAATTTAATTTAAAATCAAACATATATTCAAATGTACAAAATGCACTCTATCTGGAAATAAGTATCATTTTAAATAATGAACTCAAAACTAAGATAATTTTATTTTATATTTGAAGTCTGTGAGAAATATACAGAAGAGAAAAACAGTTGTTTTCCTAAAGTTAGTGGTATTTCCTTAATGTATCCCCCAAGGAAATTGTTGTCTATTACTTTTAATGTAGATTTCCTTTATTTCCATACAAGGTGGGAAATCACTGAATTGAGACTTAGAGAGAAGTATGCCACAAAAATTTCATTTTGAACATTGGCAAATAGTTTGTACTCAAATGAAAGACAAATTATTACAGTTCTCAATTTCAATGCATCTATTGGAAGAATTATTCTTTAAAAACTATAAAAGTGTTCACATACTATAGCAATATGGATTAAAAAAAGACTGTGTAACATTCAATTATATTAAAAGTGTGATATTGAAGAAAGGCTTCTACTATAGCTCTTCTGCAATTTTCTGGTGAATTCCTTTTCTCAAGAAAAACATCGTTTTCACATTAGTATAATTTTCCAGAAGAGATTTTAATTTCTTTTATGTGTCTTCATTTCCCAGTGGGAATAGGAATGTTAAATATTTATCTTCTGATAACATCAAACTGTATCATGATTTTTTAAAGAAAAATCCTCAATATTTTTCCAGATCAGTTTCATAAACACAAAACTGTGTTTCCTCATGGTTTATTGTATTATGGAAAATGTTTTTCTGGTTTTCCTTATTTTATATAGGAAAAACTTTTTCTCCCAGAAAGGTTTTCCCTGATTTTTCTAATTGAAGTTATTTTGGGTGTGTTTTCCCAGATTTTTACTGAACCTAGTGCTAAATCCTAGTATATTATGGCAACCTGCAAGCTTTGTTATTTTGCAGTAGTTCCTAGATGCTATGCTCACATAATTCCTGCTGCATGTTCTGCGCTGATAAGCACTTTCTCACCATGTGATGGAGGTCAGCTGAACAACATACAGAAGGTAAAGAAGGGAATCATGTGCTTGGAGGACAGAAAGAAGGAAAATAAAACATAACTTTATTTTTATCTGCTATGACCCTTACTTCCCTAGTGGCAAGTGAGTAATCGGTGTGGACAAATAGCACATAAAATAGCTATTTAATCTTGTGTTACCCCTTCCCCAATCGTGGACCCTCTCCAGAACAGATAAGCTATAAATTATCCACCATGAAAGTTATAGGAACATTAACTGGCAATATAAAACTCTAGGAGAAATTGTTTATTTGGACCAGAGATTCACACAAATTATAGCATAGAGACAGTTATCAGGAAAATATTTTTGTCATTGCTGCAGAGGAGAAGGTTTTGATCTAGAAAGAGATTATTTTGCAGTTTGAAAAGTAGTTACCTGCAATATGACAGCAGATTGTGTTGATGATATTAATGGAATGAAACCCAGCACAAGAAAATTCAGAAGACTGGGGAAAATGCACAGTTTATGTGTTTTGGTTTATTTGACTTAAAGGAAAATACTCTGCTTGTATTTTTCCAGACCTCTTTACAATATAAAAATACAATGGAAATCAATAATTAAACTAATATATATAGTTCAGTGAGCACACATGCACGTTCATTATTTAGCAGATTAATATGTTAAATAGTTCTGAACATCTTTATCCATGCAGACATATGTATGAATAATAAAACAGATGGTCAGTTCCTTCTTACGTACACACTGGACTGAATTTGTGAATGCAATGTCAACTCATAATTGAGTTGAAATTCTGTAACATTATTTTTTAAAGAAATCTGTCTTTTCCAATTATCATTTCCTGATTCATATTACCTAGAAAGATTAGATGGATCCCTGTAATTAAAAAAAAGGCTTCCCCACTATTATGAAGGAAAATTTACAATGATGAATAGAATGCAATTTGCAATATACTTTGACCTAGAGTTAAATAAAATATTGTCCCATCATGCTTTGTTTGATTTCTTTTCCTCCAGTACATACTGTCGCCTGATTAGCAAGTACGTATTTTGGGGGAGACGTACTTACAGATCCTCATGGACACTCTCTCTTTCTATGCAAACTGGGGTAGTGATGTCCTCTGGACTGAGATCTATGGGCAAGATGCGCAAAGAGATGTTAACTCCTGTATTTTGCATTGTATGTATGGTATGTCTGCAGAACTAAACCGTCATTTTTTCACTGTGGTGTGCTTCTCTTTTTTTCCTGTCAAGGGTAAGCAGTGTATTTCACGGGGGGGTATAGGTTAATTACTGGCATAAGCATAGTTTTGACTGCACATGATGCAGAGTCACAGCGTCTGCTGTGCACTTGTATAAAAGTACAGCGGGCAACATGAGGGAAATGTGGTGTCATGTTGAAGTAATGACTTGAAACAACAGGAGCACCTGCTTCCTCCTAGGTATCTCCTGGATATATTACTGTATACATCAACTGTGTCTTGCTGTAGCTGGTAACAGTCCACTTAATACCCACATAATCTGCATGGGTCTGGTGACCACTGGTTTGGCTCAAGTCAGTGCCACAGGCTCAGCATCACTTCCAAAATTAAATCAGTTCCTTATATAGGATACCATTTATGTCCTATGGGTTGCCATCTGTCATCTATATATCAGATGCAAATTTAATTAGTAAATTACTTTGTCCATAAACTAGGTATTCAAACTTTAATCATTATCAGAACAATGTGTGGAGTTTAAATACTATATTTGGACAGTTCCTGGCTTGGATTTCCTCACTTTATCACTAAAGTCTTACATATAACTCCCTTGGTTTTTTATTAGGCTCTGTATGTCCAGCTCATTATTCTTATACTTATCTTGCAAACACCCACATAACTGTCCCCTTGCAATGGTTTTCACAGCTGTAATAGTTCACTTTTTAATATCTACTATCTTTCCTATAGCCTCTAATGTAATGGTCATCTTACACACACTACGACTTTTCAAAAAGGCATTCTATTTTTTAAAAGAGGTATCGTCTTTGAGAATTTGTCTAAGTCCTTGAACTTTTGTTAATAAGGGACTTTGCCAATGAAATCAATGAAAAAAAAAAGTGAAGAAAATGGGAGACATTCTTCAGCAACTGGTTGTACAACAGCAGCACTCTATAAATGAGGTGAATAAAAAAGGGGGTTGGTTCCTCATCTCTGTCCTTGATTCAGTGAACAGGAATATTTATTTTAAGGTGCAGTTTACACAAAATGGTGCAATGTAGATGTAGACAGGAAAAGTCAGAAGGTTCGTGTTGGATCAATCGAGATGAGCCTCCTAATCTGAGATTTTCTTATCATTTGATCCATCTCCCTGTCCAATATCCTATTATCTTCATCCAGTAATACAGAGCAGAAGTGTTAATCTTCCAGAATATTTTACATACCAAAGACTTAGTACATAATCCAAATGTACCGGTCCTGATTCAAACCTGCAGCAAATACTATTAACAGGAACAAAACCTTCTCATACTTCCTTTAACAAACCAACTAGAGGCAAAGCTGAGAAATACAAGGCCTGCAAAATGAAAAAAAAAAAAAAGAAAAAATGAAATTATAAAACAGATTTTATAAAGGTTTTTCTTTTTTCTTGTAGAAGTAGAAAATTCAGACATTAAATGTGGTTACAAAGATGGGATTATTTGTGCACATCAGTGGTGCGGACAAGTAAAATAAAGAAACCAAACCAAAACAACCAAAAGCAGAAAGTAAAAGATGCAGTCAATATCAATTTCACAGTCAAGCTAGACTGTGAAAATAAATTTAAAAAAATCCTAATGCCCAAGACACATCATGGGAAGCTATCCACCGGTTATGAACTTTCAATGTCTTTCTCAGTTTCATATGCCTAGAAGTTGTGCTGTCATGTATTCCTACTGTGCCAACATGTAAATGAAATTAAAAGCACCAGTAAAATTCCTATTAGACTTAGTGGGGCTGCTCCGTTAGGGCCAGGTTCTAGCTTTTGAGGTTTTCTTGATTTTTCTAGTGTGTGTCTTTTTGAGGAGATATGGCTAGAAAAGGGTAAATATATGTATTTTTTTCATCTGAAATATCACCATGCTTTTACTCAGGTATTTAAAATATTAAAGATATTTACAAATTTTACACTGTCTACCATCTAGGGGTAGACACAGCTGTAAAAATGACATGAGCTACACTACACTTTTTGTTGTAAAATTAACAAGGATGCTGAAGAAAACCTGACTGCTTGCTGTGCTGTACCAAAACTAAAAACTAGCTATAACTTGTCCTGTTCTCCATTGTTACAAACAGCCAATCTCCCTACTGTTACTTACTGTTATTATAGTTGCTATTACTACCTAACACAGAACACATAGACCAAAATTCAGGGTATTTCTGATTTTGACCCATACATATTTATAGGGTTTGACTCCTTTTAAGCAAGACCACTAAGGTCAACTTCTTCCAGGGCTACATTTTTTTGTCTTGATCAACATGTGATAAGATTGAAAGAAGAGGTTCAGGGAATTCAGCTTTAAAGAAAAGTAAAATTTCTTCATATAAAACGATTGTGAGGATGCTAGCGAAGAAGAGAAATTTTCACTAAGAGGAAGCTATACTGAAACCATAACTGAGGTAAGAACCTTCTGCAAAAGCTTGGGTGGCTTCAAGAACAGTAACCAAGAAGTCAAAAAGCAGTGAATGATCACCTTGTAAAGTCCGTGGACAAAATTTTATCTTCAGGCAGAATTTTTCAAAGCAGCTGCTGCTGTCTGATGTCCCCTCTCCCCATACAACAATTTCTAGCCTAAGTACCTCCCACAGAAGCAGCAATCTCCAGATGAGGAATGAGGTTTCTAGTCCCTCTTGTGAGATCTTTTGATCTTATCACATTTGACAAGAAGGGCAATCAACTACTGGAGTAGTCAGCCTTATGAAAAGTAGTCCATGTTTCTGAAGAAATCAGACTATATTATCGCAGTGATATCTTTTGTCCTTTAAGTCTTTAGCTCAAGCAATAATTTCAGGCATTCAAGTCAAAATTTCAACACAACTATGTGCCCTGAATCTCTTGAAAATTCAATAGTATTTCAATTCCAAAGAATCTATATACTTTTTTTTTTTAAAAAGAAAGTATTCTTGATTTTTAAGACAAAAAGGTGCTTTAGCATTAAAGCCATGGAACATCACTAACATTAGGTAGCTTTCAGATATGTCAAGAACAGTTGACATCTAATTAATTTTTAATGTTATATACCATTCTGAAGTTCGGGTGGGGTTTTTTAGTCCACTGGGTGATACTGGTATTAATATTTGTAATAAAACTGAAGAAAATTAACTACCAACTTGAGTTCTTAAAATTAAATACTGTATGTTTTAAAGATGGAGTGCTGTGGTCCAGCAGACAGAAGAAGAAACTAAAGCTCCACCTGTGAGAACACCAGAATCTGTTAGTGGATGCCTATCAGCTTGCATAGTTTTTGGGACGGAATCTGAATGCACCTCATTTCCTTCCACGCCTTCTTTTTACGGCATAGAAGAATGATAGATCAAGCCTGTCATGACTACTATGGGTAATTATAGCTACAATTGTTACTGTGGACAACATGCATGGAGCAGACATATCCTGTGATCTTGAACAACTCCTTGCTCTCTTATCTAAATTTGACATAATAAGAACTATTTGCTTACTGTGTGTTGAGGCTCAATTACTATCACTGCAAAAACATTGGTTTCTAAAGAAAGTTCAAAAGCAAAAGGTCCTGTTAAGTTTATAGTTTGATGTACATCTCTTGTGTTCACTCTGCTTTTGAGAGATTAAATATTTATATCAACTTTGTCTCACATAAGGATATTTCTAGGCAAAATATTATTGACTTTTAAATTATTGCTGAACATTTTACTCAAATTGAGCAAGTCAATTTTATGCCAGTGTTAGTAAATGTTTGTGACAATTTTGCATGACTGCTTCATATGATGGTTCTGCTTTTCCTGCCATTACAGTGTTTCAGAGAAATTTGGTCAGCAACAATTTCCTTGACAGTAATAGAAGAATGGCAGGACATCAGATAGAAGAATACTAACAGGCCACAATATAGAAAACCTGTCAAAACAGGATTTCAGGTCAGGGGAAAAAAAAAGTCTGGTGGCAATTCCTGGAATGGACTGACATAACCTTCATATCAAAAGGGATTATTTCACTTCTTGGCAGGATAGTTCATTGAAAGCTGGAACACGCACTCTTATATACATCTAATATTAAGCTTATACAAAGCCTGTGAATGAGGATAATAGTTTCAAAAGAAGTTCACAGGATCTTTGTAAAGGAAAATAAGTCCAAAAAGAGAATATCCCATGCGTGGCATCAATGCAGTTATTTTAATTCGGGCAAACTTCCAGTTACAGTTCCCCTTTAGGAAGGGTTACTTAAAGCACATTGGAGGCAAACGGAAAACTAGAGAAAATCTGGGCCTGCTGTTGAATGAAACAGATGTCACAGTGAAAGACAATGCAGAGAAGGAGGAGTTACTGAATGCCTTCTTTGCTTTAGTCTCTACTGCTAAGGCCAGCCCTCAGGAGTCCCAGACTTTACAGGTAACAGAGAAAGTTTGAAGGAAGAACGATTTTCCCTTGGTTGAGGAGGATCAAGTTAGAGACCAATTAAGTAAACTGGATATCCACAAGTCCACAAGTCCTGATGGGATGCACCCGCGAGTGCAAAGGGAGCTGGCAGAAGTCATTGCTGGTCCACTTTCCATTGTCTTTGAAAGACCCTGGAGAACAGGCGAGGACTGTAGGAACACCAATGACACTCCAGTCTTCAAAAAGGGCAAGAAGAGAGACCTGGGAAACTACCAGCCAGTCAGCCTCACCTCCATCCCTAGAAAGAGCTCATACTGGGCACCATCTCCAAGCATCTGGAGGAACAGAAGTCTATCAGAAGTAGTCCACATGGATTCACCAAGGAGAAGTCATGCCTGACTAAACTCAGAGCCTTCTATGATGGCATAACTGGATGGATAGATGAGGGGAGAACAATGGATGTTGTCTACCTTGACTTTAGCAAGGTTTTTGACACCATCTCCAACAGCATCCTCATAGGCAAGCTTAAAAAGTGTGGGTTAGATGAATGGACAGTGGGGTGGATGTGAAAACTGGATGGCAGATAGAGCTCAGAGGGTTGTGATTAGTGGCACAGAATATTCTTGGAGGTCTGTAACAAGTTGTGTTCCTCAGGGGTCAGTACTGGGTCCAGTCCTGTTCAGTGTATTCATCAATGACCTGGATGAAAGGATGGAGTCTACCATCAGCAAGTTTGCTGATGACACGAAGCTGGGAGGGGTGGCTGACACACCAGAAGGCCGAGCTGCTATTCAACGTGACCTGGACGGGCTGGAGAGTTGGGCAGGGAAAAACCTAATGAAGTTCAACAAACGCAAGTGTAGGGTCCTGCACCTGGGGAGGAATAATCCCAGTGCGCCAGTAGAGGTTAGGGGCGGATCTGCTGGAAAACAGCTCTGTGGAAAAGGACCTGGGAGTCGTGGTGAACAACAGGACGACCATGAGCCAGCTATGTGCCCTTGTGGACAAGAAGACCAATGGCATCCTAGAGTGCATCAAGAGGAGTGTAGCAAGCAGGTCGAGGGGGGTCATCCTCCCCCTTTACTCTGCCCTGGTGAGGCCTCATCTGGAGTACTGGATCCAGTTCTGGGCTCCCCAGAGACAGGAAACTGCTGGAGAGGGTACAGTGAAGGGCTACAAAGGTGATTAGGGGGCTAGAGCATCTTTCTTATGAGGAAAGGTTGAAGGAGTTGGGTCTTTTCAGTATGGAGAAGAGACAATTGAGGGGGGATCTCATAAATATCTACAAATACTTAAAGGGAGGGTGTCAGGGGAATGGGACCAGTCTTTTTCAGTGCTGCCCAGAGATAGGACAAGAGGCAATAGGTACAAACTTGAATGTAGGAAGTTCCATCTGAACATGAGGAGGAACTTCTTTCCTTGGAGGGTGGCAGAGCACTGGCACAGGCTGCCCAGGTTGGTGGTGGAGTCTCTGACTCTGGAGACATTGAAAACCCACCTGGATACCATCCTGTGCAACCTGCTGTAGGTGAACCTTGATCTTGCAGCAGGGTTGGACCACATGATCTCCAGAGGTTCTTTTAAACTCCTGTGATTCTGTGATTCAAAAACCAACAAAACTGGGCTGCTCATCTGAGGATGTCCACAAGGGTGGGATTTGCTTTTCTTCTTTTACAAAGTACCATAGAAACTTAAAGGCTTAAACAATTAATTTAAACCATAAAACATTACCTCTAGAAATACTGTTTCTGTCTTGATAGGAAGATATTAGAGAGAAAATACAGAAGACATGGATATAAAATTTGAAGAAAGATATCTTTAAGCTCTAGTTTCATTAAGCTGCTGGGTCAGGAAATTATTTTTTTTTCCAGGGATATCAGGCTGATTTTCTCAGGACACTGCTTGTCTTTTATTTTACAATACTTCTACAGTAAGATCATTCAGAGTTTTTGATACACCTCTTAAAGCTGTCTTTAAAAGACAGTGGTGGGTTGATCCTGGCCAACAGCCAAACTCCCACATTGTGGGTCCCTTTTCTTGTGGGACCAAGAAAAACTAGAAAGAAGAAGAGAAGAATTATGGACTGAGTAAAAGGGCAGTTTAATAGGGAAAGCAAAAGCTGCGTGTGCAAGGAAGACAAAAAGAGGAATTAATTCACTATTTCCTATCAGCAGGCAGATGTCCAGCAGCTTCCAAGAAAGCAAGGCCTCAGCATGCATAACGGTTACTTTGGAAGACTAATACCATAACTGTGAATACCCCCACCGTCCTCCTCCTTTACTTCAGCTTTTATTGCTGGGCACAATGTCATGTGATACAGAATATACCTTTGGTCAGTTGAGATCAGCTGTTCTGGCTGTGTCCCCTCGCAATCTCTAGTCCAACCCCAGCCTACTGGCTAGAGGCAGGAGTGTGTGTGGAGAGGAGAAAGTCTCACATAGTCATAGAATCATTTAAGTTGCAAATGACCTTTAAGATCATCGAGTCCAACCATGAACCAAACACTGCCAAAACCACCACTAAGCAGTGTCCCTAAGCACTACATCTACATGTCTTTTAAATACCTCCAGGGAAGGTGACTCTACCACTGCCCTGGGCAGCCTCTTCCACTGAAGAGTGGAACTCTGAAATTTAATGGGCCACATTCAAGTGAAAATACTAGGGATGTAAAATCAAAATAAGTAGGGTAACTTGCAATATTAAGCTTCAAGTTTCAATCTTAAACCAGATTTGATTACTTCTTTTACAAGAATGGTACGTATATATGCAGTATTTATTAGTTTGGGCTTTATAATAATTGACCATCTATCAACATCTCATACATTAAAATACTGAGATATAAAGGAAAGTATTTCAGTTAGCAGACCAGTTGTATCCCACAGTTTTTAGTGTATTTCAAGATGTGGGCAGTTCACAAAGATGTAATGCACATTAATGTAACTCTCCAGGCAATGCCTCTTAGAGAAAGAAGCAGAAACCAAGAAAACGGGCATGAGCAGAGGTTTTACGGACATTTTGAGGAGGAAGGAAGGACAAGATTCTGCTCCAGTGCTGAACAGAGAAAAAGAAATTCTCTAAACAGAGTGTCTGTGTTAAATCAAAATAGAGGATTGTAGAAGACAGTTTATATAAGACTGGAAGATACATATTAGCACTTTAGACTTTTTTTTCCCCCCCCATTAACTGAACATGACTGCTTTACAACTCACACCTGAATTTGGCTTGTCAGTGAAAGCAAATAGCATGGAAGTGTTTAAGATCACATAGAATTTCACTGGATAACATCCCCCACATGCAGGGCTCAGTAATTGATATAATACCAAACCAACACTCTCATATCACTTCCTGAAATATGCAGCTAGGATCCTTGATCTTGCTGGGGACTATTTACTCTTCAATTTTCCTCAGTCAGTCATCATAAATGACAGGAAGGTTAGTTATGCAAGCAATATGGTCTGGTAGATTAAAATGGATTATAGCCTGGATTTAGAAGTCACAAACTTTTGAGTTCTAATTCAGAGTTTTCTCTGGAAAACTCCAACAGAATTTGAAAGAAATACATTGCACATGATTACCCTAAAAGTATGTATTTTATTGCAAAATTATAATCTTTTTGTTGAGCTTTGGAAAGAGCCTACAAAACTTCATTGCAGTGACATTGTTCTAATACTGTTCTATTATTTTGTATTAAATTCCACAGGAACTTAACCTCGTGGAACAGCCGAATTATCAAAGACCATATTCTCAGATGACTTGACTAAGAATCCATTGAAGCCAAAAGGAGAATTATGATTGCTCTTTGTCTGCTATGTATCTCTCCAATGAGATTTATCGTACTTGAATTCTGTTAGAGAATGTTCGTTAACATATATACTGCATATGCAACTATTAAACTTTTAATTTCTCTCTGTATGCTGAACTGTTCATTATTATTGTTCTAGCAGCTGACCACCTTCCACTACTTTGTATGTATCCATACTTCAAAATACTAATGCTGTCCTAAAAATCATAAATATCACTGCTTAGTTTCCTCACTTTTTAGAATTTTCCTGATAGTGGAGGTCATCTTCATTGCTGACAGTAAAAATCAAAATGCTGCAATGAGCAAAGAAACTTGTGGAGTGCTCTGAGTGAAAGTTTTTTTCCCAACATTTTGATCTGATATTAATAAAGGACCAGAAATTACTACTATCCCTGCAAGTATTTCTTAAGTTTCTATATTTTAAAGGCAGAACGAGAAGTTTCTCAAGCTACAGAGAGATGAGCACACACAAAGTTTGGGTGAGAAATCTAACTGTTGCCTTTTCTCTGATATGAATATTTTAATGATGTGATGTAACCAATTTTAATCTCTAGAAGCTAGGTCACTGAAGGCTATTAGAATTTAATAAAGATTTACATCCCTTCTTCTCTAATTGCATTATCTCTAGGTCTGAACATCCTGAACTTTTCTTATAATTCGGCACTTGATTTCACATTTCTTTATCTTTTCCATTAAAAAAAGATTCTTCACTGAGAGGGTGGTTGGTCACTGGAACACGCTTCCCAAAGAAGTGGTCATGGTACCAAGCCTGACTGAGTTCAAGGAGCATCTGCACAGTGCTCAGTCATATGATTTAGTTTTACGTAGCCCTGCAAAGAGCAGGGTATTAGACTTACGAGTCCCTTTCACCTTGAGCTGTTCTACAATTCTATGATTCTACAAAAGACATTAAAACTTGAAAATTTTGCTCAATACTCTTTTTAATAATAGTCCTTAATGTAGATCCGTACAGGCTGACCAGAAAAGGGGGGAAAAAAAGGTAAGGGGAAAAAAAAAGCAGATTAGAGGCTCTCGCAACACTCTTATTTAATACAGTTTTGTAATCTAGAAAAAGCAGTTTTCTTACTGTTGTCTGTAGATTTCTGTCTCCCATCTTCCAGGGTTTCTTATCCTATGGTGACTAAGACTGATAGGAGAATTAGGCAGAGGGGACATTGGAACACAGGTAGGGTAGCCTAGGGCTCGAAAAAATAAACTTCTAATTCTTTAATTTCGATGGAAATGACATTGCAGCTAAGCCAGGAGAAAAACTCCCTTGATGAATGGGAACTGAACAAGCAGTTGGGTTTTTGTGTTTGTAATACACAACGGCTGTTTAAAAAAGGTGCTGTTGATTTTTGTTTGGTATTTTTTTCTTAATGCCGTAGGCTCTACAAAAATCTTTGGAAGCCCTCATCATGATTAATTTTAAATATATTTTTAAAAAGGCCAGACTGAAGAGGTCATACTTCTTTATTTTGTATGTGCTTTGTTTTATGTTTAACTGTGAGAATGCATACTATGGACAATGAGAGATATGTCTTGCATTTCGATAAGAGACTAAATCCTCTTGTTTAAAGCAATAGGAAAAATTTATTCTTCCATCCAATGTGCTTGCAGTGGGTATGAATTTTACTATGGTGTTTTGCAGATAAAACATAGCTGAAAATTAGAAATCGCTGCTGACTGCTCAATATCTAAAAAGCAGTACATTTTAATGTGATTTTGATTAATCTTCTTTTTTTTTTTTTTTTCCCCAGCTTGTATGATCCAGAGCTTTAAAAGAAGTGGTAATAAAAAAGATGCTAGGTAAGGTTGTATTATTCCATTATAATAGTATGGTAAACAGTTGGTTGCATAAAAAAATTGAGAAGGGATCAATAAAAATGAAAGCAACTGAACAGTGGTGGTTTAATTTGTTTGCTCTATGAATATGAAGGAAATCCAGTAGCTATTTTTCACTTCAAGAACATAAGCAGTAGAAAGAAGACAGCGTGATATGAATTTACAGGTATGTTGTTTTGGTGGGAGATTGGATATTCTGTTGAGTGATTGAACTATACATCTATGTCATTTTGTTTTGTATAGCTTCTCATATTAATTGCATGTTTGGTGCATTTTGGGAACACCATTATGTTTCTGATTTTTCCCACAGAATGAGTTATTGATTGACAAGTAGATTTTTCTACTTCTATTCACACTATTTAGTAGAACCTTACCTTGTTGTCTTTTTCGAAATGACCAGTCAATTTTCAAAATAAAATTGTTCTCAGTGATGTTGGCAGAGCTAAGGAGACCAAGATGCATTCCTCTTCTCTTCTGCATAGCTTTTCTTTTAACACACGGTTTTACCACAATTCAGGTAGCTGAGTGTTGACTAAACAAAACCTAGTTAGGAAAGTTTGGATACAATAGTTTTAAACTGTCTGTTTTGATAAAAATGAGATCTAAGGTTTCAAAAAGTTAAATTTTGTCACTGAAGAAACCTGCTGAAATAGCTATTGCACTATTGCAGTTGATGTGATTGGTTCAAAATTTTCATCTTAGGCTGTTGTGTGAACAAAATAAATGCAGGTGCTTTTTAATGAAAACAGGCTAAGCAAAGTTAGACAAAGGAGTAGCTCAAACTCTTACTATTTCTTGCAGGTTTTTGTGTTTCCCATCAACGTATATAAACCTGTCATTTTCTCATGCAATGTTCAATCATACACAGCTACTACTGTGAGTTAAAGACGTAGAACACTGCCAGTTTACTGATTTACTCAAATCCACCAAGAGATTAGTGGGCCTACCCTTTTTATGTATTTAAATCCTTTTTATGCTACTTCATCTGAAAGACTTGCTTAAAGTCATGGAGGAAATCAAAGCTGGGAACTGATTCTGCATTTACCAAGTTAGCTCCACGACCTTTGAACAGGACTTCCCTTTTCCTCTGATCTGTAGACTAATCTCCAGTTGAGAGAACCACATATTTGCAGCACATGAGGCTGAAGATCAAAGCATTAAAATACTTACTTCTCATTCAGAGCTATGTTAACAGTATTCAAGTGCCTAGCTAAAATAATTCAAAAGGGCTGCTAAATATTGTTGGATGTAATTTTGCCTTGTTAACTTGTACAAATAGCCATGGACACCTTACTGAAGCAGTGATCAGTAGTAAATGGTACATGAAGGGATTGTTTATTGTTCTTAAAATCTCTCACTGCCTCCAGAGATTTTAGAGGCAAGGTAGGTCACAACCAGTGAGGAGACACTATAGGCTGTCCTACTGCTACAAAATGAGAATTGCTGAAGATGTGTATTTGTGAGAAGATAGGCCTGAAAATATGAAAGGATGACTTTCTCTGCCACCCACTATGTCACCTGCATAAAGCAAAAAATTCTTTATTCCTTGTGTACCTTTCATTTTTTTTTTCTGTATTTGATGGAATACTAGACGATCACATGACCTCTGCTACATGGGTGGTACAACTCCTGTGAAGGTTTGGAGCAGTACTTCTGGTGTGGTCCTTAATGCAGATGGTAAAAGTGTTATATGTTGGGGGTTTTTTATTCATTAGCTTAAAAAAATGATCACATAAGCCACAGATTATCAGAGAAGTGTATTATACACCATAATTTCTCATTAAGCAAGTCCATATGGCTCCACTTTTATTTTGCTTTTCTTCCAAAAAATAATTGTGACTAGGAATTTGTTTCTCCATTGGTGCTGTTTGTTAATTCATATGGCTGCTCGCTGTGAACTGGACCAGTGTCAAATTTCTGTTTTTCAAGAACTGTTTTCCAGATTTCTTTACTCAAACACCGCAAAACCTATCCATTTTTTTCCCTTGCTCATAGAAGGCAATATGCCTCATATATCCTGTCTGCACTTGGGGGTATGTCACGATCGAATTTAATGTCTGCACAATTTGTAAGGTAGCAGTCAATAAAGTATATATTTTTAAATATATTCTCAGTGTAATCTTATCTGTACTGACCATCTGTATATCCGCTGTTAAAGAGCCTTAAGCACCAGCGGTGAAATCCTGTCTCTCTTGAAGTCAGTGGCAAAATTCCCATTAAGTTAACAAAAGCCAGGATCTCACTCTCAATATTCACCTCTGTTGCCTTTGACTTAGAAGTGTTCCCGCCTGCTAAATAAATCCAGCACAAAGTATAACAGAGTGACAAGTTATGTGAGATTTAGGAACATGTAACGATGACCAGTCATATGCTGAATATGTACGCTACTTCCTCAGCTTTTCTTGAAATGTTGTGTGTGAGAAGGCTGCAGAGGTAGGCTGCACATCCTCTTCAGTTTTTCTGAGCTAGACACTGTCCCAGTGGCTGTTGTTGTTCTGTTTTTCTCTTGCTGTGTTGTTTTTACATCAAATGTTTATCAGCTGCAAATGGCCTGCCCAGGGAAGCAGCTGAGAGGATGAAAGGAAGCAGTGAAGGCCAGTGGTAAGTATCGCGTACTTCCGTTTTTTTATTTATTTATAAGAACACCTCCCATTGATCCTTGTCTGTACCGGATAAAAGTATGGGTTTAATTCTGCCCTTGAAACACTGAACAAGTGATTTTGTCAATATGCTGTTGCTGTCAAAAATTCCGTAGATGCAGAGTCTGTATGCAGCTCTAAAAGTTTTCTAATGATTTAATAAAATGAAATATTTTTTGCTTTCATTATACTTTTGCATTGTACAGGTAAGAGTTATGGATTTTTTTATAAATCTGCATTTAGTTTCTGTTTCTAATCAGGTAAAGCTGATAATTCTACCACACTTAATAAAATATTGTATTGAATTGAATTTACTACCTAGTCATCTGCCTCAGATCAGTATTGCACAAAAGTCTGCCCATACGTTTTTAAAGTTTATCCTAGTCTCAAACTCAGTTTGTCTACTTGGAAATTTTGTTGCTTTTTTCTTTCTCTTTCTTCACCATAAATAAATTAAGTTTAATTGAGGGACAAATCCTCAAGTACCTGAACCTTGAGGCAGGGACTGAGGAAGTCCCTCCCATCAAAAGAAGATCATGTTTGAGATAACCTGAGGAACCTGAACATAACATTAGTCCATTGAACCTGATGAGGTGCACCCGAGAGTCCCGAGGAAATTGGGTGATGTAGTTGCTAAGCCACTCTTCATCATATTTGAAAAGTCATGGCAGTCAGGTGAAATCCCCAGTGACTGAGGAAAAAGGAGTATCACACCCATTTTTAAAAAGGGTAATAAGGAGGATCCTGGGAACTACGGACCAGTCAACCTCATCTCAGTATCTGGTAAATCACAGAGCAGATCCTCCTGGAAGACATGTTGAAATGTATGGAAGACAGGGGCATGATTCAAGAGAGCCAACATGGCTTCACCAAGGGCAAATTATGCCTGACTAACCTCGTGGTCTTCTGTGACAGGGTGACTAAATCAGTGGACAAGGGAAGAGCTACAGATGTCAACTACCTCAATTTCTGTAAGGTCTTTGATATAGTCCCTCACAACATCCTGGACACTAAATTGGAGATCTATGAGTTTGGCGGACAGACCGTTAGATGCAAGGGATTGGCTGACTGGCGGCACCCAAAGAGTCTGTTTGTCAATGCCTCAACATCCAAGTGAAAACCAGTAATGAGTGGTGTCCCTCAAGGGTCCATACTGGGATCACTACTATTGGACTAATGTCTTCATCAGTGACATACATGGCGGCATTTTTGAGCCCTCAGCAAATTTACAGATGACACCAGCAGCTGATAGAAGGAAAGGGGTTCCATCCAGAGTGACCTTGACAGGCTTGAGGAGTGGGTCCATGTGAACCTCATGAAGTCCAACTAGGACAAGTGCAGTGTCTTGCTCCCGGGTTGGGGCAAATCCCAATATCAGTACAGACTGAGGGATGAATGGGTTAAGGGCAAACCTGCGGAAAAGTACTTGGGGATACTAATGGATGAAAAGCTCTACATAAGCTGGCAATGTGTGCTTGCAGCCAGGAAAGCCAATTGTATCCTGGGCTGCATCAAAAGAAGCACGGCCAGCAGGTTGATGGAGGTCATTCTCCCCCTCTACTCCGCTCTTGTGAGACTCCATCTGTAGTACTGCATCCAGCTCTGGGGTTCCCAGTATAAAAAAGATAAGACCTGTTAGAGAGGGTCCAGAGGAGGGCCACAAAGATCATCAGAAGGCTGGAACACCTCTCCGATGAAGAAAGGCTGAGAGAGTTGTGGGTTTTTTAGCCTGGAAAAGAGAAGGTTCCTGGGAGACCTTACTGCAGCCTTTCAATATACAAAGGGGGCTTATATGGAAAACAGAGAGGGACTTTTTACCAGGACCTGTAGTGACAGAACAAGGGATAATGGCTTCAAAATGAGGATATATGTAGAGTGGATATAAGGGGGCCTACAGGAAAGATGAGGACAAGCTTTTTGGCAGGGTCTGTTGCGATACTACAAGGGGTAATGGTTTTAAACTAAAAGAGGGAAGATTTAGACTAGATATAAAGAAGAAAATTTTTTTGCAATGAGGGTAGTGAAACACAGGAACAGGTTGGCCAGAGACATGGTGCCCCACTCCTGGAAACATTCAAGGTCAGGTTGGAGGGGGCTCTGAGCAACTTGATCTAGTTGAAGGTGTCCCTGCCCATTGGAGGGGGGTTGGACTAGACAACCTTTAAATGTCCCTTCAACCCAAACTATTCTATGATTCTAAGAATTTTTTTTTTATGATGAGGGTGGTGAGACACTGGAACAGATTGTCCAGAGAAGTTGTGGATGGTCAATTCCCAGAAGTGTTCAAAGTCAGGTTGGATGGGGCTCTGAGCAACCTAATCTAGTGAAAGGTGCCCCTGCCCATGATGGGGGAGTTGGACTAGATGATCTTTTAAGGTCTCTTCCAACCCAAAACATCCTGGGAGTCTATGATTGTATGATAGTCTTAATGTAGTGTTTAACCAAATCATGCTACCATTCAAATGTCTGTAAACCTGAGGAGTAAAATTTATCAGTTAAACAAACAAGCAAACAAACAGAAATGTTTAACAACAAAAAAAATTGTAAGAAAAAAATTGTAAAAATTTGTCAAAGCAAATTTTAGATACTAAAATATCTCCAAAGTCTGAAAGAGGAAAACTGAAATAGTAAAGGATCTGACTTGGGCGAACTCATTTATCCCTTAAATGATGCTTACTTGTGATATTTATTTGCATTTCTGTTCTTAGGTTACTCAGAGGTTTTTGGGGGATCTGTTTAGGATTTAAAAATTGAAATACAAGACAATTTTATTTTGCATTTCATCTTCACATATGAGGAAGAAATTCATTCACGAAATAGGAAATTGTACTGAGAATGCTGTATGCATGCATTGCAACCTGGGCAGTTTTGGGAAAACCAATCTTCTATTTTCAGGTTCCACTTAATCCCACTTTTATTGCAAAATGAAAGCAATCTGAATTCAGATACAAGAGTGATAAGGAGTAATGAGAAAGGTTTGTGTCTTAATAAAGGCTTTATCAGAGGCCTATTTGCATAATTGTTCCATGAAATATATTTTACATATTTAATCTGTAAAGAAACACGGAATTGAGTTTAATTTCTAGTTGCAATGATTTTTCAGGAGTAAAATCTGGAGACTTCTAAAATAAGAAAAAAGTAAGGAAAAAAAGAATCAGCAAAGCACGTTACCTTTCCAGTCACTGTCAATATGACATGGATGATGTTTGAGAAATTAAAGTGAAACACAGTGAAGAGCTACTCTCTGCATCTTCGGCTATGAAGTGTACCTTTGTGCACTGCAGTCACATCCCTCTGGCATCTTGGAATGGAGCCCCCAGTGGAGACAGAGCCAGAAGACATGTAAATCACAGGAAACAGACAAGTTTGTAATTACCTCCTGAAAGCAATTAGCTTAGATATTCAAAATCACTTGGAACTCCTGCTTTGTAATGAGAGGTGAACAGTGGTATCTGAATAAGTGAAAAAAGCCTCTCTAGAAAAACTGGAAAACATGAGAGAGCTCTCAGCAAGCTCTCAGGAAATTTCTGTCGACGGCAACAAAGAAGTCTACCTGGATTTTCAAAAGGCTTTTATCAAGGTCTCTCATCAATGGGACCAGCACTGTAGAATTTACTATGGCATAGTGCCCACATGAATTGGATACAACTTCAGCTAATTAAACAATATACCTTGCATCTTAATTTTCTTGCTGTATGATGCAATTTATACCTGGATGTTATTTCATATTGTAGGCACACTATGCTTAAGTATATTTAATTTAATCTGAAAGCAAGTGAAATACTTAAGGAATACTTAAGGACTTCCTTTGAGGAAACAGGTAAATCTGTTCTTTTGGACTGAGTTTTCATTCACTTCGAGTCTAGTAAGAACAATAAATCAGAAAGTTTGCAAGGGTGATGATTGCACTACTTGTTTGGAGCTTTATATCTCTGTGAAATGCAAAAATATGTAGACAAAAATAGCACAGTGAGAAATGCACAGAAGGTATGGTGTAGCGAAACTTTGTTCAGAGTGTGGGTGGTTCTGTAGAACTAAAAGATACAGTTGGAGATCATTGTAAAAGAGCTTTATGGTAGTGGGACTGAGGTGAAACCAAAATAATAATTCACGGCAGAAGAAATAAAACCAGATGCATCCTAAAGACTGATGGGAATATTTCTACTGCATCTTGGAAAGATAGTAAAATGGAAAGACCTATGGATAGGAATTTCATATCAACAAGATTATTTACATGTTCTTCAGAAAATAGTTATCAGCAATGCCTAGAGGATGACTGTAGCCTTCAGCTGTTTAACAGCACAAGTCTTCATTGTTTATTTGCTGTTCTTTGTAGCAGACTTTTGTTCAAATAAGGAATGATGGATAAGATCCTATAGTATTGTTACAAATATTGGAGAACATCACTAAAAATCATATTTTAGAAATTAAAAAGTAAATTAACATTTAAAAACTTGCATAACACAAGCATATAAGTTTCTGTGAACATCATACCAGGAATATTAGCTCCTAAATGACCAGTAAATTAAAAGCCTCTAACATTCACAAGAAGCAGAAGAAAGGGCATTTTAAACCAGATAACAATCCAGTTAATATGAAAAGCATACTGTTTTATATCAACTTGAGGTTTAGTCAATACTTTAATCACAACCTTAAAAATCTTTGTAACAATAAGAATTTGAGCCAAATGAGAATTTGAGTCAAAATAGGATAATTACATAACAAAACTTTCTGCAAAACAGAGCCAAAGTCTTGTGTAAAAATTCTTCGTGTAGAATCTGCAAAATCCTGTGAAATCTTGGTTTCATCCAAAATAAAATTAGCATGACTGTTGCAGTAGATATTTCAGGAAGAAAAATAACCCAGAGGAATAGAAGAAGATTTGTGAATTAAAGTAGACAGTGAGTTTGCTTGGCATCTGTTACTGCCAAGCAGTCTTTTTGACTTTTGACTTACCTTTGGCTCTGACATCTGCATTATCTGCATGTGTAAGACACACATTTTGCACTGTTGGTCTTTTTTACTTTATAAAGTTATTGAGATATTTTTATTGTGTTTGACAGATAGAATATATAATTTTTAGAACAAAGTTAAATTTGTAGTGACTTGTATATCTTTTCAATAGCTAGCAACCCTAGTTCTTAACTTCAAAGAATGAAACATCCAGAGGCTTACTTTATTAAAAATACAGTAAATAAAAAACTCCCAGCCCCTGAGACAACTCAAATGTCCATTGAAATTAAAGTGTGTGGCCTAATGTTCCATGAGTGAGAAAAAGAAAATCTGAAGTCTGAATAATATCAACTCTCACTGGTAAACTTGGAATTGAGAAGTATTTTAATGCCTGAAAGTCCTCACTTTATTTCCTGTAGTAATACGCTTGACTTATTGACGGGTAAAAGGAATTATATTATTTATTGAGGTTCTACAAAGTCTTACTCCTTTCTAGTCTGCATCACTACAACCTTATGAAGTAACGGAGTAAGATGTGCCACTAAGAGTTTTTCTTTGGGTTTTTTGTTGCTGTTGGGGTTTGTTTGTGGATTGCTGCTTGTTTGTGGGTTTTTTTTCCAATTTAATGCAAAGTTTAAAAACTTGCAAAGTCTTGGGAACATTGGCAAAAGAGACAATGGTACGAATTGAATGGAACAATATTTTTAGAAACCATATTTCCGTTGGTGAGTTCAGCTGTGTGATATAAAAACCCTAACCTGCTGATTTTTTCAGAAATGATTAACAAGTATATTATTTAAATAAATCAGTATTACAAAAGCAAAATCAGTACTGCTCATAGTAATTTGTGAAAACAGTCATGAAAGAGACATAATTTTTTAACTGAGAGGAAAAATTTCTCACCAATTCCGAAATAGTAACAATGTCTGAAATAAACATCATCTATAAGAAACCACTTGGTAAGAAATGTTTGTTGTTAAATGTGTTGAAATATCAGTGGGAAAAAGAAAGACTTATTTGTAGCAGAGTTAGAATAAGAACCCATGCATCTCTGTCTCAGGTTACAATACACTGCAATATACAATGAAGAGGCAGAAATATTTTAAGACATAAAACTGTGACATCCTTCCTGATACTTTCTGAGTTAAGAGCTCCTTAAAATCCTCGGTGCTTTGAGTTCTTCTAGAAGACATGTATGCAGTTGAGACATTTCTACCAGCTTTCCTGTCAGCTCCCCTGTCTTAACTGAGGGGGCAGCTGTGTCCTGCCAGCTGCGGTCTAGGTGTGCTATGTGGACCCCACTGGGATCCTGGAAATCTTTGTGTCTTCATGCTTTGGAAATCTTCACCCACCATTGTAACAGAGCATAGCAGCTTTTCCAACAGCATACAGAAAATTTGCTGGCACACAAGGAAGAAGAAGGGCTGTTGTTTCCAGATGAAATCCAGAAAGTAAGCAGAGAAAATTAAATATGACCAGTACATTAGCTTTCCCAAAGCACAGCTATGGAGCCTTTAACGACTGTGGGTGGTCAAGACCTCAATTATACACACCTTGTGTGGAAAGAATCAAGTCCATTCAACAGCACGTTTCCTTTTAACACCATGCTCTGGAATTTCACCAGCACTGACAAAAAAAAAGTCACCTAGCAAATCATAAACATCAGCAGTGCCTGATGTTTTCCTAAAGAGTTTTAATTTACCTGAATATAGATTAGATCCAAACTAATTTTAGCTAGTGCAATCTGAAAAGATCTGATAACCACAATAGGTCAGAAGACAAAAATAGTTATCCACAATTCATTTGTTAAATTATTTTAGAGAGTAAAAAGAGGATTTGTAAATCAAAATAATATAAATAACACTCAATCACTCCCAAATGGCAGAATTTTTTCTTTTTCGGATTTGCTCTATAGCCAGTCTTACCTTAAAAAAAAATATGTATTTTGAAACCCTATATTAGGAGGTGGTACAAGTTACTTTCATCTAATAACACCACTTTTCTTTTGATAAGCTGGAGAAAAAAGGAATCTTTTGTGTAGAATATGTGAATTATTAATTTTATGAATGTGAGTTTGTTTCAGTAAGATTAAGCACATCTTTTATAGTTTTACTGAACTGAGCTAGAGGCAGCTTCTTAGAGTATAATTTAGATATGCCAGAAATATTTGGTAGATTTTTATGCTGTATTTCTGTAAACATTTTAACTAATAGTTTTTATTTTGTTTACATGGATTAAAGGTTTAATTAATACAAAAAAGTTAATCTGGATTTGCACAAAAAATGTGAATGTCAGGCAACAAGGAAATACTCATATCTTTGCTTGGTTGCTTGCTTGCTTGCTTTTCTTCTCTCTCTTGTTCATGTCAAATTATTTGTGAACCTGATTATTATTTTTTTATTAATGCAACTGCATGATTTTTTATTTCTCTGTTTATCCATAAAGAGACTGGAATTAAAGGACTATATACACATAACTTTTTACTTAACTGTCATTATGAAGATCAATAAATATCTTTCATGGTCTTTCAACAAGATTGATAAGACACTAAAGGCCAAGAGATGGGGCAAGGTTAAGTCTTATCAAAAGAGTCTTAGTAATTTATATGAAATCACTGTGATCTGCTGCCCCCCTACAGTCCAAGGACTCTCAAGTCATTTCTCTGTGAGAATGTGATCAGACCTACTAGAGGTCTACAGAATACCTATATGTTTTCTCGTGCTTTGTATTGATCAAAAAATCGTGTTAAATACATTGCCATGAAGAGAAGCCTCAGTGGAGATCTGCAAATCAGTCACCTGAGTAAGTCTTTATCTGAAAGAACTCACACATTTGACATGATACCAACAATGACGTGAAGAAATATGATTTGGATGCATTTTTCTAACCTGAAAAAAAGAAGATACAAAGCAGCACTTTAAAACTACAAGACATCCCACAAACTAAGGTAAGCACTGTAAAAGTTGTGAAGGCTTCTGTAACCTGGGAAATACAGCACCAAAGTTAAGAGTGAGGATGTTGTCTTTTAAATTCCAGATTGATAAGTTTCTTATTGAAAAGGACCACCTAGATCTTTGTGCATAAATAGAGCCACAGGAGATGCATACAGAGTTCACCTTTTCTACCATACTTAGATGCCACCTTTTGATTCATACCAGATGAGACATTCACAGCTCAGTCTGGTCTAATTTGACTTCAGTCTTCTAGCAGCACTGTTAAACAACATCACCATGACTAATTAACAGTGATCTACAGACCTGTTCAAAACTGTACTATACGTTACTCTAGGATAGAAATGGATTATACTTGTGGGTATTTACTGATAAGAAAAATTACTATTATGTTAGCCTTCTAAACGGTTAGTGAGTTTTGGTTTGGGGTTTTCTTTTTGTTTGTTNATTTACCAGTTTGGAATCAGAAAAGAGATTTCCTGTGGGGGAAAGGAAAACAGACATTTTCCACATGTACTCTTAAATCAGTAAATGCTGATAGTCTGGACACAAAAGACATTTGCATTCCTGGCAACAGAGCTGGGTTTTTTTTAAACAGCTTACAAAAAACCCCCAGATAATTTCTTTTGCTCGTATTTTTAATGTCATTCACCCTGACTTGATCTGATTTTGAAGACTGCTGGTTTTGGTTTGTGTTTTTGCAGGGTCAGCACTGTGATCCACACAAGAGCTGGTGCTGGTGTCATGTGTGGAGAGATAGTGGGACTTCTCAGCAGTGAAGAAGAGTACATTAGACCTAAAAGTTATTGGTAAGTCTGCATTCAAATGAACGTGCCTTGGTAGGTCCTTCTGTCTCTTCTCTGTACCTTTTTGCCTGCAAGCATCAAAACAACTTAGTTAAGTATCACCAGTTATTGCACATTTATTATATCCTGCTTCTTGATGATAGTTTTATTGCTTTTCTACACACTTGTTTTCCATGAACAACAAGAAGATTTTTTTGTGACAATCCTGACATCCTCAGCACTTGCTCTATGCAAGTGATGAACGATGCAGTGAATGAATCTGAATTGCAATGCTTTCTTGACTGTTTTGCTCAGTTAAAGTAGAGAGCACAGAACACATTTGCATTAAGCTCTTTCAGAAGAAGAAATGAGCACTTGGAATCTGAAAACTGTCAAAAGAGCATTTTGTTGAAAGGGAAGCCTTTTGATTTTGGCATGTTTCACTAATGGTTTTTACTGACAAAGTTTCTTTCTGAGCATCTCCATTCTGCTTTTGAATATCTTGTCACTTGGGCTTTAAATCTTGCATATTGTCCTTTTCCCTGAAGAGAGATTTCAGCAACTGTTGGCTCTGCTGTTAAATTTTACAGCTCAGTGATAATAAAATATCAAAGAAGCTATTTCATGGCCTTTTAGCAATGTAGATGGATGGATTCAGATCAGAAAAATGTATTTGGTCATAGAACTCATCTAACATATGCCCTAATTTAATTGATGACAAATCTATTAAATACAAAATACAAGACTGGAAATTGGTGTTATACTTTAATCCCAGTTATGTGGCTTTTATTTTTTCAGGTCACTGAAACATTTAAAAGATGCTCAAGTTTAAACCACTGGTGGCCATAGTTAATAGGAAAGACTTGAATAGAAGATGGTGGGATGAAACATAAGTGCAAAGCATGAATAACTTGCTAATCCCCTTGAGACAGGATATTACTCTAAGCATGCTTGGTCTTTATTTATTGTAACTTGTATTATATTTTTTTTGCAAATCTCTTTTTGTGTGTGTGTGTGTGTTTCTGTGATAACTTTTATACTCAGTATTCTGGTTATAGAAGGGAACAAGAGAAGATGTTGAAATAAATGTATCTGTCACAATTAAGCTGTTGCCTTTCTGACACTCTTCTTTCAGTACTTTGTGACCAGGTTTTGTGAATCAACACATCAACATGACACAAAAGATAAAATTTACTGCTCTGATCATTTGGCTGAAATAACAGCATTAAGGTTGACATTGGTAACATTAAACCTAGGATCCAAGCTCCTTAGTGCAGGTTTCCTGGAGAAATCATATTTGCGTCTACAGAAATAAAGTAAAATCTATCATGAAGAGACTTGAAATTAATAACATTCACACTTCAGCTTTCCAAAATGTATGCAGTGTAATTTTAAAGAGGAAATTAAGAATTCATTTGTTTTATGTGTTACCTTCGAAGTACTAGGACATCAGCACAGATGAATGTTTTACTTTTATGGAAGTACGTTGGCTTTTTTTGACATTAAACATGGTAATAAATAATAACATAAATAAAACAACATGGAATTACCCATCTCTGACACCTTCATAAAGACATGCTTGCCAATCCTACTTGTTTTTCCCTCCTAACGCCTTCTAACAAAATATTATGTATTGATTTCTTTTGGAACAATGCCTAGTAATCTCACCTTTGGGGAACTGACAACTTCCAAATGAAAACGTATTTCACTGCAGAAGTACATAGGTCTTCACAGCAGGTGAAATGTAATTTAAAGTACACTATTTGTAAGGTAGCATTCTTCATGTGAGTGAATGAAAATGCCACGGGCACACTGCATAATTCTCTTTGAGGTTCAGCTAGTGAAGTTACGCTGACCTCTTCATTCCATGTTAAGGAGCAATGTTTTGTGGAGTTGCAAAATTCTTTAGTAAAGCAGGAAAGAACAGTTAGAAGTGGTATGTTAATAAAGACCAGTGCTCCTCAGGGTTTCACAAAAAATAATTGATGACACTTTGACTTTTAACAATTTCTTATCAAATAGAGTTAGATTGCTTAGGTATTAAGCAGATTCCCTCACATAATGATTGCTATATTTGAAACCTGGTAGAACCAAGTAGTAGATATGTGAGAAAGAGAAAGGACAATCAAGAAAAGTAAGGAATTCTCATATCATTTTTGTTGTCTTCCAGTTCATCAATTTGTAAATAGATATGTGCTTACTGTTTCTTCTTTTTTAAAATTAATTACTCTTGTGATTCTTACCACTGTTGAAGAAATGAAATAATCTTTTATACATTAAGACTCATGAGTTAAGATCCCAGCATGAGGTAAAAAGGGAGCAAATCAATACATCTATGATTATGTACCACACCGCTCCCACACAGAAAATCAAAAACTTTCTGACCCATGTTGCAAAAGAGTATATGACTTGGCTTACAGACTGGAGAGAAGTCAGCAGACATGACACACAAAGTGGATCTTTAAATGAAATAGTATGGAAAAAGGTAGGTCATTAACTTGCAAAGAAAATTTGCTATTCATTAAAATCTTTGGTAAGCTGTCTGATTTCAGAGGCATTGTTGCCAAACTTATAGTACCTTGAAAGAGATCAATTTCCAGAATTTGAGAATTCATCCTTTTGAAAGAGATCAAAATGAACATAGAGTAAACATAGTATTCAAAATGATGGATAGCTTTTGAGTATTTTGGCTTTTTTGTCTATGAGAGAGAATCTTTATATTTGGATCCTGTGCTATTTTGACAGTGGAGAAGTGTATTTAGTCTTTAATATACTTTCTTTACCTCCAGTCATGTCTCAACGTCAATGTTTGTTACTCAAAATTTTACTATGGGCACACCATGTATCTAAAACCAAGAATTAACCACTAGTCTAAATTATCTAATGACCACAGGAAAGTGTCAGTATTAACACAATTAAAATGTTCATACAAAACCATCCTAGCCCCTCCTTTTCCCTGGTGGGATGCTCACCTTTCCACATCCTAAATGAGAGGCAGTATTGTGCCAAGTTACCAGCATCCTTCGTATCTCCTTCTGAGAAGTATGTGATGTTCATCATGAGGCTTTCTCCCTCCCTGTCTTGAGCCTGCTTTGGTCTAATTTCATATGTGTGTGAGGTTTTTTTGATTTTGGGGGTTTTTTTCTTCTTTTTCTCGCAGTCCCAGCTCCCCTCTCAGGGATTTCCAGATAAAGCAGAGACTGACTTAGTGGCCTCCCCCAGCCATGGCTCCCCTCAAGAACTGCTGTTTGTCATCCCCTGCCTCCCCAGCCCAGTCAGGCCCATGTTGCGTTGGGGATCATGGGGCTTAAACTAAGGAAGGAGAGACCACAGTCACTGCTCCTCTCGACAGCTGAAATTAGATCAGTCTCAGTCAAGGCCAATGAAGCCCAGAGATTCAGCACTGACAGATCAATACAGAGCCTGTGGCCTTAGGCTAGTGATGGCAAAAATCATATCTCTTGGGCTACATAAGGCCCTTTGTAATTAATCTACTGCAGATTAGATTTTGTCAAGACTTTTTTGTGTCCTCCTGGATAACGCAGTTTGCATGTGAACTGTGAAACCTTCCACACTGTGAAATTCCACAAGAGAGTTCCTGTTTTCCAAATCACAGTTTTGAAACTGCAAAGCAAGTAGATATTTTGGCAGATGTGCTCTTTTAATTAACTGTTTCTTGATTTATTTTATGCATTTTTTAACCTAAAATTGTAATTTAGTTTGCAGACATGTAAAACAGCCCAAGGAAATAACTCTGAGTTAGTTACTCTGTCTACTACTTAGAAGTGTTGTCTAGATCCATATTTCAATCTTTTGGACTGCTCATTCCATCAGTTCAAGCTTTATATTTCTGTACTTCCTATTCTTGACAAGTTTTCGAATAACAGATAGAAAAGGAATCAGCTTCTCAGCTAAATAAAGCAGTCAAGCACTTGGTTTGAGTATTTCAGAAATTGAAAGAATAAATACCCAAGTTAGTCAGCAGTTTCAGAAACAGTAGACAGGGAGAAATCTTTGCTTTGCAACTGGTACCAAATGAATTTTAAGAAGCGTTGTAAGCACATTACTTTTTGTGTCAGTCTAAATCTGTATCTGTGCCAAAGGTTCACTGCTGCTGTTTCACTGAAAGCAGAATCCTGTGGATCCCAATTACAGGCTTTTTTGGTAGGCTAACATCACAGAAACTGAAAATTGGGACTCACCTACTTTATCTCTGCTTTGAATCTTGTCTTTGAACTACAGTAATAAAGGCCATTTTCTGTCATTATTTCTTAACAAGTGTCTGCAGACTGCAAGAAATTTTTGAAGACAAGTCAGTTTCCTGTAGAGTTAAACAGAATTATTCAGCTGCGGAGGCTGTACTGTGAATATACACATTTTTTTTCTTGGTGCAGCTTGGTGAGGAATGACTCAAATGCAAAGCCTACTAACCTCATATTGGCTTGACAAGTACTCCAGGTTTCCTACTGTTGCTTAAATTAATTAAAAGAAAAAGAAATTCAGAAAAAATGTGTTGAAGATAGCAAAATATTGAACCTTGGTGGATCTTCATCATCATAGTCACTCGGGTCCTTGCCAACATCTGAAAGACTAATAATCTTTTTCACAAATGCATTCAAGCTACAGTAATTTAGTACTGCTATGCATCTGTAACTTTTAATTATCTGTTTAATCAAGCTGTGAATAAACTAAAGTAGGTTAATTTTAAAAATCCTATTTGGAGCAAATGTTTTGACTGGCTCCGAAACGTAGCCAGCACCCAGTGAGATTACAGCAGTGAAGAAAGATGGATCTATTACCTGGAATTTGTGTTATTAATTTGAAAATCCCGCAATATCTCTTTGCATATTTCAGCAGTCAGACTACTACTATTTTCAATTAATGTGTCACTTGGTCATAAAAAAAGAAAGACTGGTGAAAATCTGGACATGACTGAGAAATATTTATGGTTATAGATTATGTCTTTCCAGTCATGGCCTTTGAAAATTCTCCCTGTAAAATAGCCTGCTAGGTAAAACTGTGCTGTGTGTCTATGTGAACAAGCACTGTATTTCCCTAATCCAGTCTATAGCCTGGAGAAGTCTGTTATTGCACAGCATCTTTTCACTACTTGAAGACTGTTCGTTTGCATGCCATTAAGGTGTAATAATAATTTGGTGTCTGTAATGTGTATTGTTAATCTTGATGTTCATTATCTCCACTGCATACCTCCAGGGACTGCTATTTGCATTGCTATAGAAATGGTAATTAATTTCTATATTCAAAGTGTCAGAAACCACTCTCTCATTTTCACAAAAGTATTGTACCACTTCTATTGTCTTGGAAGAAAATTGGGGAGGGGGGAAGAGCTTTCTGAACTGCAGGTTGGAGAGAAAATTGAAGTTTAAATCACTCTGATATCTGCACTATACTGAGCATTCAGTACAGTACAAAATGAGGTGAAACTCTATTTCCAGATTGAAGACCATTGTTGTGTTTTCTAATCACTATTCAGGCTGCAGGAATTGAACGTGCTTCACTGAATATATCTGAGTGTGACTGTAAATTTATGAATATAAGAAAATGGCTGGGAATGTATATCAGCTAAATGCCTTCTTCCGGTCGCAGAGACTATTCTCATATTTTCTCAGCTACCACTGGGTATTTCAAATAATGATAAAAATCCCCCTTAGGGTTGAGATAAATAATCCACTGGAAGTATTGGTGTGTGCAAGTATTTGGGGAATAGGGATTTTTCGTTTTCTGATATATATATGAGTAGCCTCATTGGGCCATTATGCAAAAAAAATATGTTCTTTTTAACCTTGAAAAGGATGGGAATTTGTTATTTCTAACATCCCTACAGTTATACCTCATAGCTATTGCAGAAAGAAAGTTTAGAGTAAGCAATCCAGGAAGCATATAGACATTTAAAACTGTGGGCTGAAAGGAGAAAAAAGTCTTGAAGGAAACGAAAAATATCCCTCAATATTATGTTATCACATTTAGAATCATAGAATCATAGAATGGTTAGAGTTGGAAGGGACCTTAAAGATCATCAAGTTCCAACCCCCCTGCCATGGGCAGGGATACCTCTGACTACAGCAGGTTGCTCAAAGCCCCATCCAGCCTGGCCTTAAACACTTCCAGGGATGGGGCATCCACAACTTCCCTGGGCAGCCTGTTCCAGTGCCTCACCACCCTCACAGTAAAAAACTTCTTCCTAATATCTAATCTAAATCTCCCCTCTTCCAATTTAAAACCATTACCCCTTGTCCTATCACTAGACTTCCTGACAAAGAGTCCCTCTCCAGCTCTCCTGCAGGCTCCCTTCAGATACTGAAAGGCTGCTCTCAGGTCTCCCCGGAGCCTTCTCTTCTCCAGGCTCTCTCAGCCTATCCTCATAGGAGAGGTGCTCCATCCCTCTAATCATCTTAGTGGCCCTTCGCTGGACCTGTTCCAACAGTTCGATGTCCTTTCTATGTTGAGGACTCCAGAACTGGACACAGTACTCCAGGTGGGGTTTCACAAGCGCAGAGTAGAGGGGAGAATCACCTCCCGTGCCCTGCTGGTCACGCTTCTTTTGATGCAACCCAGGATACGGTTGGCTTTCTGGGCTGCCAGCGCGCACTGCCGGCTCATGTTGAGCTTCTCATCCATGAGCACTCCCAAGTCCTTCTCCTCAGGGCTGCTCTCCAGCCATTCTCTGCCCAGCCTGTATTTATGCCTGGGATTGCCACGTCCCAGGTGTAGAGAGGATGATCAGAAACCTTAAAAACAGATTCTTCACATATATTGCAAGGTATTAATTTAAAAGCCAGGTAGCTCCAAATTACTGGGGTTTGTTACTTTGACAATATGCATAGGAGAAACATACAGTAACCTGCTGTCTTTACAGCATATTTTTCTAATCAGCAAATATTTCATCACCCTTATAATTTTTACTCTACTAAATGTGATGAAGTATGTGAACTTCTCTGTTATGTAAATGAAAGGCAGTATGTGAACATGTAACTAATAATGAACACTTCTGATATAGCTTTAATCTTTAATCCAACACAGAATTTAGGAGCTATATTCCAAGCTAGTATAAAACAAGACAAATAAAATTGGTTTGATTTGTATCACCAGAAGAATTGGCTTGGGACTCTTGCTGTCCAGGAGTCTAGTTTGTTTCTCATGAAAATTAAAAGTGTTGAGGAGCTGGGGTGTCCAACAAGGTAAGTTATAATTTACTGTTTTCTAAAATGTTCCAGTCTCTCATTTGTGTAAGTAGTTGTGAAGAAAAGAGATGGTATGACTAATTTTTTCTAGCTTACAGAAGTATTCAGTAACAGAAAGGGCTTGATATAAGGCAAGTACCAGCCATTTTTAAAGTTGCAATTCTTTCATCATGAAACAGATGGGGGAGGTTATTTAGGGCATGAAACAGGAAACAATTTTTCAGAACAAACTCTGCTGCTACTTTACAAGCCTTTTAAAATTTGACTGTAAAATAGTTGCGTAAACAGGACCATAGTCATTTGTGGATGATTTTCAAATCCACAGAAGTGCAGGTGGACAGTCAGCTGATACTCTTTTTCACTGCAGGACCTTGAGAATTCGAAGAATAAAATTTCTTGTCATCTATAGAAAGCAGAAGCAAGACACAATACTTCCTCCCTTAGGTCAGTATAACAAAATACAAAATAGTATGCAAGGAAGCAATAAGAGACAGCTTCTCTCCAGATACCATTAGTTTTGAGATGCTCTCAAAGTATAGAATGAGATGCTTTGCTATGACCTTATCTATGCAGGGAAAAATGTATGTGCGATGTTGTGAAAAATCATAAAAAGCTACAGCATGTTATACAACAGATATGGACCAGATTTGAGTTCTTTACACACAGAAGGTGCCTGATAAATTTAAAAACCCCACAAACTGAAAAACAACAAAAAATCCAACAAACCACCAAATCCCAAGAGAATTAACCCTTAATTACATAGTTTAAATCTAATTACGTGTACTTTAATTGTAACCTGTCTAGTAACTAGTTCCTCTCTATAGTATATGCAATACTGGTCTATTTTCCTGAAAATTTATGAATTGTGCATTTGTACTTAGGCCCATTTTCTTTTGTATTAGCCCATAATGGAAGGATTTTACAATCAAATTGATTAACCCCATAAAGAGGCTTTTGCGAAGAGGTTTTGTGGAACAAAAGCCTGACTAAATATAATCTTTGGCTTCATCCGTTTGCCTGAAGTGGTGCAGTAACAGCGATTTGTGAAGAGAAAGATTTTTCATGGAAAAGGTTAGAGGTAGATTATGATCATTAGTTGAAATAAGTTGGTTTGTTGTGCATTGGAGTGCTTTTCTTATCTTTACAAAATGGTGATGTCATGAAAAACTGATGGGACAGAGAATCAGGAAAATTACATTTCAAATAGTCATGTAATCCTCCATGGCTCTTGTGCCTTCAGAAGCTAAGGTTGACTGAAAATCATGTTAAGTGGTAGCTTTTAAGAGGACAGGTATACATGGAATTTAAGGTACAGTTTTAGTAACATTAACTGTCTATACAGTTTGATTTAAGGCTTCTGCTTTACATGAATTCTTTCCTCTGACAATTTGCAGTAACTTCTCTGACATTAAACTGCCATAGAAAAGCATTTAAAGATTTCTTATTGAATCATACAGCTGCACTTGCTTTAAAATTTCAGACCTCTCATTTGAAAAGAATTGAATGTTTTGGGGAAATGGCAAATATACAGCTTATTGCCACAAGGGAACCTGTAGCAGTTGTTTTCATGTTGTCTTTTAACTTTCCAGATTAGAATGTAAGAGGAAGTTTTGAGTGCATGCTTCACTAGAATTGTATGCATCTAAATCATGTTCAGCAGTTGTTGTCACATGTGCAGAACTCAAGATTCAATACGAATGTTCACCCTGAGATATACACAGGAAAGACTGGCTTGGTAAGGCTCTGGAGGAGCTCGGGAACTTGCCTGCAAATGTCTGAGTCATAGCCTTTGTAGTAAGAGCATGGAGTGAAGAAGACGGATTTCGGAAGTGAGTTTGATGTGGTAGCTGAAAGAAAGAAAGACACAGTCCTTCCTACCAATACAGTACCTAAGAATACAAGGCATAACCACTACCCTGCCTAACCTGAATTCTGCCTTGGAAACTTGCAATAGAAAATGCTATTTAGTGAGAACATGAAAGCCTGACCATTTTTTTTTTGTGTCCCTTAGCACCCAGAAGTGCTATCTTATGAATTTTAGAGGGCCTATCTCTTCTTAGTAATTTCTGGATTTGTTTAGCAACTTGTCAAGAAATTTCTCTAGTCCCTTTATGAACTTGGAGATATTGTGTTCCTCTGCAGGCTACTGTGGTTTCAAGCTCCAGAAATTCATTACCTACTTGGTAGAGAAGTACATTTTTTTATTAATTTTAAACTAGTCTCCAAATAGTCTTATAAAGTGCCTCTTAGATCCTGTATTCTGGGATTTGGAGAACAATGGTCCTGCTTTCAGCTTATCTACTGTATCCTTGATTTTGTAAATCTTGGTAAATCCTGCTCCCTCTGTCCTGTCCTCTCCACACTACACAGTCGTGGCTTTGTCAGCCTCCCTTCATAGGACAGCTGCTCTATCATCATGGTTGCTCTAATCGCCCTTCTCTGTACCTCCCCTGGCTTCACTGCAGGATGAGGTCACCCTGAGAGAAGTCGTCATCCTTCCTGAGATCTGCTCTTGAAAGGACTATAACTCTGTTTATGTGCATTGCTTTTAGTTAATTGGCTTTCCTAAATCAGATATTTATGATATACATTGACAGGGCTCTTATCATAGGTTAAATTATTTTAATCTTTAATACCTTTTTGAGGTAAGGCAGTACTGACAGCCCCGTTTAGGAGACAGGACACTGGGGCACAGAGAAATTGGTAGCATCTGGCATCATTATTAATTTAATATAAGTCTCTTAAGCTTGTGCCATCATCAGGGGAACATGCTGCTGTAGCCAAGTAAATATGATTTTGCCCTTACTAGCAGAAGGCTACAGGTCTATTAATCTGGCATTGCAAGGTCTCAAGGATTTTCTGGACTTGCTTTGCCTGAGCTGATTCTCACTTTGTTTTGACAATTGTCTAGTCATCAAGTGACTATTTTCTCACTTGTTTTAGCTTAACCTCTCTAAATACTTTTAATGGTAATGGTCTGTCAGACCTAGATAGTTAATGTATGACAAAAATACCCTTTAGGAGATTTAGAACTGGGAGAGTTGTGTAATTATAAAAGTCTATCTGGGAACGAGTAAGAAGGAAGCAGACTATGCTATGAAAAAATGTAAAAATAGCCCCAAGCAGACCTAGTGTTGAGAAAGAAGGTGGTACTAACATGAACATCATGCTCCTCCCAGCAAAAATGCTTATTTGAATCCTTCCCTCTTTCTTTCTGAGGAAGATCGAAACCATCAGCCTTGCACAGGGGACAATGGAAAGATGGGCAAAAGACCAGAGAAAAGGGGGAGGTAATAGGAATTTTTTGTATAGCAACTTAACTATGTCAATTATGAGAGACTTCTCCATATGAGTTAGATATTTTAGACCTATATATTATTAAGACATTAATTAGACAAGTAATAAAATCTAAACTCTGTATATATGGTTCACCTATAACAAGATTTGGTATGTAACATTGCCTTCTTCATGTGGATTCCAGCATCAAAGAGCTTTTAGATTTAATTGGCTCTAACGGTTAAGTCCGTCTAGAATCATATATCTGGAATATGTGTGCCTACTGTGATCACAAATTCTAAATGAATGTGACTGTAATTAAAATGTGAAATTTGAGAAGAATGTGACTCATGGCTAAGTCTAGCCTGTGATATAATTTTTGCAACCATTATTTGCTGTACTTTCAGATTAATTTTTCAGAGACCATATTTTGGAAATGAAGTGTTTCCTGAAAATCAATTGAATAAGGTATAAATTATGTTGATAAGATTATACTACTAAATAGAGGGATCAAACTTGTGCCTAATTAAAATCATATGGCTTACATTTTCACATTTTTGAAAAGTGGTTCCCAAGATGAAATTCTATAAAGCTATCAATTTTTCAACTACATTGTAATGCCATCTCTGTGATGAGTTAAATTAACAAATTGACAGTTATATTAACAAATTGCCTCCTGAAACAGCAAGCTGATATATCTCAAGCTTTTTAATTTACAGATGCTTCCTGTAACTATGGACATAGTAACTTCTGTTACTATGACAAAGGCAATATATGTCCATAGGCCAGTGGTCAAAGATCAAGAAAAGAGAAGAGAAAAAAAAAGTATTACATTAACTTTCCATTTCTCTTATTTATGGTTGGATAACCTTGATACAACAGTGTTCCTTTGCAGTTTTGAGATTACTGATGGAGTATTCTTATTAAACAGTGGAATAAATACCTTTTGGAATCACTCACTTCATCAAATACCTTTTCATAGTAGTTCTACATCTTGTGCTAAGTGTCAGTCGCTTATGCTGTCTTCATGGACATTGAGCTCTCTGGTCCATTTTGAGTTGATAGATGTCTCTTCATTCTGAGTAAATACTAGAATCATGTAGATTTATTTTTATTTTCAACTTTTGTTTGAAACAATAAAAGTTATCAGCAGAAGTGTATGTTACCTATGTGGTCAGGCAGAAACTGAGCTATTTGGTCTGAAGGCTTTCTGTTGTCTTGCAGAATTGTGTAGCTAGCAGTCATGTAGATATTAGCAAAGGAGAATTACAGAAAAAAATTCAAAACTTACCAGATAATAGCCTGGGGCAGGACCTACAGTATCACTCCTATCTCATAACCTTGTTGAAAACAGAACTCCTCACTGGGGTCACTTTTCTGTGTTCCTCTGCACTTAAACACAGTTTCGGGTTAGGCTTTAGCAGAGCGTGTTGACCTAAAGATGTTTTTGATGTACTTTGACGAAGATGTACAGGGCAAACTCAACATTAGGTTTACAATAAAAAAATGTGGCATATACTACCTAAATATTAATTTGGTCATTTATTGTTTATTCTTCTATAGCATTCATATACTATAATTATTACTGCATTGTGAGTAATATAGAAATCAAATATCATGTGTTAGCTATCTTAAACTAACAGAAATTCTGTCCCAATTCATACAAAGTCCATTAATCCTGTTCGATATGGCAGAGCCATGCTTTTATATTAGTCAGATTTATATCAGATGTACTACCCTATTGAACATCTTAATGTTTTAACATGTGGTATGTACATACTAGATTAATTTGTCCACATCGATTTCAGTGTAGTCAAGGTTAAATAAGCTTTTATTTTTTTTTTAACTAACAACACTCAAAATACAGTCCATTGACTCTAAAAAGTCTATTTATGTCTGAAACACTATTTAGATTGATATAGGACTTTTCTCTGTTAAGATTTGGAAGCTGACATGTGTGTATATTTTAGTATTTGTACATTGATCAATTTGTTAAACTGACTGCTTTTGTAAGCTTAGGATTTTTATTTGCTGCAAGGATGATTTGTGGTGGTGCATAAAGCTTCCTGGTTTAGAGTACTCAGATTTATATGTAAGTAGATAGGCTAAATATTGCACAGCTTACATTGTTTCCCAGTCATACTTTCCACAATCCAGTTTTATTCTTGTATAAATCATATCAAATGTCAAATGAACTGTTGCTTTAGACTTAAATTAATAACATATCGTATATCATAATTTAATGAGTACATGTATGCTAAATATAATCTAATAAATTAAGGATTGTACTAGGATCTGAATAAGAGAAAAAGAGACATCCGATTTGTGGTAACTAATACTCTGAATATTACCATCCCCTTAGTTTCAGTACTCTGCTTTGCTAAGATTCTTCTGCCCTCTGAGCAAATACTGCTGTAAGTGATATTGACCAGGCACATACTTCCTTATAGTTGTTCTGTCTCTCAAATTGCCCATTAAAAATTGGATATAATAGTATATAGAGAGGTTTACTTTAACTGACTTAATCTTTCCTGAAGCTGAAGCATTGAGTAGATATTCTTCTATGAAGAAAAAAAAAGAAAATTTCTTCTAATATCATACCAACTGTTACAGCAACTAACATGGAAACAGTATTCATTTCTTGAAAGCTCATTTTTCAGTATTAAAATTTTGTACGTTAGTTAATATTTAATAGGGAGATTATCAAGTGAATGTAACTTGCTCATTACCACAAAAATTTCCTGGTAATTTCCTGCGACCAACCCAATTTCTCGAACAGGATAAACAGTCATCATGTGGATGATGATGGGTGTCCCCATTTCAAGTGTACTTGACATGACATCTTTACCTGGATCAAGAGGGACTGCCTTAACTCCTGTTCTCATCATTATCTATAACTGAATTGGCCCTCTGTCTTATGTGGCAATTCCAGCATATGCTTGAACGTTTGTTACAGATAATTTAAAACTATGTTCAAAGCATCTACTACATAGCAAAGACTGAACTACAAGAATGTTCCTGGGGTGTCTTTGTTCTCCACCCCAGATGTTAATCAAGGGTGCATTCATAGCATCATTTAGTTGGCCTATGAACAGCAGGAATGCAGGAAATGAGAAAGAAGAATAAGCTGACCGTGGCACAAGCACTGCAAACAACCTGGATTTCAGAGAATGAAGAGCTTGGAAGAAGCTTAAGGTGGAATCTGAATAAAAGAACAAAGAATCTAGCAAAGTTCATTCTGATACAGGATGGAGCAATGCTCGGGAATTAGTGGACAGCTTAAGTCACTTGCAAAGTTGTTAGTAGCTAGTTTAACTATTTTTCTGTATATTTTAATCTGTGTGCCTTGTTTATTACAGTGTGCTAAGCATTTGATAGAGCAATCTGTTAGAGCTATTTTGGTTGTAAACAAAAAGGGGGAGCAATGGAGATGGGCTGCGGGGGAGTGGGTCCAGCGGGAGCCCCGTGCCCAGCTGTGGGAGCAGTCGGGGACGACCTTGGCTAATTGAAACATTGTTGCTTTGGTCGGCAGAAAGCCGTGGGAGCATCAAGGTTAGGAAGAACTGCAAATTAGTCCAAGAGAATGTTTCCCTTGCAGCTAAATGTCTTTCATATCTATATACAGGCCTTCCGTACTTGGAGTGTTCATGGAGTGCCTATTTCTAGCCAAGAAGTCACCCACACAGGAACCTCCTGGGGAAATATCTGGGACTATCCTAAATTGCCACCTATAGAGCTCCTGTAATAATTAGTACATTGCTTGTGAAGAAGGATAGTAACCCAGCTAGCCCATTGTCTTTGACCAGCCCATTGTCTAAACTGTGCAGATACTACTTGGATAGTTCCCACACCACTCAGGAAGCTAGTGACTGAATACATGGTTTGTGCACTTAGGTACAATGCTCATACACAGCTGTAACACGACTGTAAATACAGGACAATCTGGGGTTTCATCCTTATATAATAAATATGGCTTAAATTTCACAGATCTTGCAACCCTATGGAATTAGATTTTCCTTTTGATTAGTGACATATTTTCAGAATAAAAAATTTCTATTACATTCCAGTGAATTACTTACCTTGAAGTTCAGGTGCTTTTCTATTTATTCCACCCTTCTTTATCCTTTTTCCATTTCAAATTTTGACAAAATGTACATTAAAAATTGTGTATGATTTATGATAACATTTGAAGTTATATTTCTTTCTAATAGCTTTGAGTGAAAAAAAAGAATAAATCCCACAATACATCTTTACCTATTAAGATATTGAATAAAATTACCTTCTTTATAAAAATCAACAATAACTTTAGCAGTAGGAATATTTTCTTTTTTTTTTTTTTCTTTGTTATTGTAACAGTTTCTAATACTTATATACAGTAAGGCCAAAAAGTGACAAAGTTTTCAGAAAAAAGCACTCAGAAGCTGAGTAACAGACAAATCAAGACTATAAGGTACTTTTTAATATGATAAATATAAGGCAAGATAATGTAATGTTAGACGTTTAACTTACATAAGTTTTCAGATTTCTTTTCTTGCATTCCTTCTATGGTAAGAGATCCATTTCTCTTGCATCTTTCCTGATATACAGTATTACATAGCCCAAATATTTGCCCATTGAAAGAACCTCCTTCTCTTAGCCTTGACCAAATCTAGAATTTTAGGAGACTAGCCTGGTAATTCAGCAGACTTACATTAGGCAACATGAACATCTCTCTTCCTTCTCTTTCTTATCTGAGGAACTTGTTCCTGGACATTCCATTCCTTTACTCAACTGTAATTTATTTCTTACCTTAAAAAAAAAAAAAAATTAAAAAAAAATACCAACAAGAACAAAACCAACAATCATAAAAGACTGGACATTAGGAACTACAAACTCTATGTGGAGAATCATCACTGTATTCTAATTAAAGAGAAGTTTGTGTTTGTGGAAGCAAAATCTTTAATTCTTTCCAGTTGTTGATGTACAATAGCACACCAGATACCATGTATTCCTGTTTTCTCTGAAATATTGAAGCAGTGAAAGCAGAAGTAAAAAATGAATTGCAATTTCATGACCTCTGTACTCACTGAAATGAAGGGGACTACGTGGGTAGCTCATTTGGAGCTTTTGCCACCTTACATGACCAGGTGACTCATGTCACTTAGTCTCATGTCATTTAGTCTCTAGGTGACAATATTTCTTGCCCGTTCTTTTCCGAGAAGGAAAAGTTCCAACTCTAATCAATGTTCCCAGTGTGAGAGTTAAGAGTTTCTTTTTCTTACTGCACTTTATGTCTTCCAAAGTTATCATTATAATAACTTATTACAGCATTTATCCTAATTTATCATCAGAGTCTCATCATCTACTTCAATGAGACAACTGGCAGAGCTTGACAGTAACAGACTAGTAGGACTTCAGGACACAAACACTATCACCATGACCAGGAGTGACAGCACTAAATCACTTCACTTTGATCTGTGAAGGGTTCTGTGAGAAGTTTTCATTCATTTTATCGATGACCAATGAGGATCTTGATCAGATCACATGAAGAAGGAAGTTTTCAGTATGTGGAAGAAAAGACTGGCCTCTTGGGACGATTATAATACTGTCAGAGTATGCAGGGTTGAAATGAGGAAAGCCAAGGCCTCCTTGGAATTAGGTCTGGCCAGGGATGTCTAGGTCAAGAGGAAGGGGTTCTTCAAGTACACAGAAGGGAAAAGAAAATTATTTATTGAGTTATTATTTATTTAAGTTATTTGAGTTATTGAATGCCTTCTTTGCTTCAGTCTTCACTGCTCAGGCCAGCCCTCAGGACCCCCAGACTTTACAGGTAACAGGGAAAGTCTGGAGCAGGGAATACTCTCCCTTGGTTGAAAAGGATCAAGTTAGAGACCTATTCAGTAAACTGGATATCCACAAGTCCACGGATCCTGATGGGATGCACCCACGAGTGCAGAGGGAGCTGGCAGAAGTCATTGCTGGTCCACTTTCCATCATCTTTGAAAGGTTCTGGAGAACAGGCGAGGCCTGAGTCCTCTCCAACCTGAGGACTGGAGAAAAGCCAATGTCACTCCAGTCTTCAAAAAGGGCAAGAAGGAAGATCCAGGAAACTACCGGCCAGTCAGCGTCACCTCCATCCCTGGAAAGACCATGGAACAGCTCATTCTGGGCGTCATCTGCAAGCATCCAGAGGAACAGAAGTCTGTCAGAAGTAGTCCACATGGATTCACCAAGGAGAAGTCATGCCTGACTAATCTGATAGCCTTCTATGATGGCATGACTGGATGGATAGATGATGGGAGGGCAGTG
>VZSF01008831.1:463197-549067 GCA_013398295.1 Chionis minor
GAGGGAGCTGGCAGAAGTCATTGCTGGTCCACTTTCCATCATCTTTGAAAGGTTCTGGAGAACAGGCGAGGCCTGAGTCCTCTCCAACCTGAGGACTGGAGAAAAGCCAATGTCACTCCAGTCTTCAAAAAGGGCAAGAAGTAAGATCCAGTAAACTACCGGCCAGTCAGCGTCACCTCCATCCCTGGAAAGACCATGGAACAGCTCATTCTGGGCGTCATCTGCAAGCATCCAGAGGAACAGAAGTCTGTCAGAAGTAGTCCACATGGATTCACCAAGGAGAAGTCATGCCTGACTAATCTGATAGCCTTCTATGATGGCATGACTGGATGGATAGATGATGGGAGGGCAGTGCATGTTGTCTACCTTGACTTCAGCAAGGCTTTTGACACTGTCTGCCATAACATCCTCGTAGGTAAGCTTAGGAAATGTGGGTTAGATGAATGGACAGTCGGGTGGATGTGAAAACTGGATGGCAGACAGAGCTCAGAGCGTTGTGATCAGTGGGGCAGAGTCTAGTTGGAGGCCTGTAACTAGTGGTGTTCCTCAGGGGTCAGTACTGCGTCCAGTCCTGTTCAGTGTATTCATCAATGACTTGGATGAAAGGATGGAGTCTACCATCAGCAAGTTTGCTGATGACACGAAGCTGGGAGGGGTGGCTAACACACCAGAAGGCTGAGCTGCCATTCAACATGACCTGGACAAGCTGGAGAGTTGGGCAGGGAAAAACCTAATGAAGTTCAACAAAGGCAAGTGTAGGGTCCTGTACCTGGGGAGGAATAATCCCACGCACCAGTACAGGTTAGGGGCTGACCTGCTGGAAAACAGCTCTGCAGAGAGGGACCTGGAAGTCCTGGTGGATAACAGGATGACCATGCACCGGCAACGTGCCCTTGTGACCAAGAAGGTTAATGGCATCCTGGAGTGTATCAAGAGGAGTGTAGCAAGCAGGTTGAGGGAGGTCATCCTCCCCCTTTACTCTGCCCTGGTGAGGCCGCATCTGGAGTACTGTGTCCAGTTCTGGGCTCCCCAGTTTAAGAAAGACAGGAAACTGCTGGAGAGGGTACAGTGAAGGGCTACAAAGGTGATTAGGGGGCTAGAGCATCTTTCTTATGAGAAAAGGCTGAGGGAGTTGGGTCTTTGTAGTCTGGAGAAGAGAAGGCTGAGGGGGGATCTTATCAATGTTTACAAATACTTAAAGGGAGGGTGCCAGGAGGAGGGGGCCAGGCTTTTTCAGTGGTGCCCAGAGTTAGGACAAGAGGTAACAGGCACAAACTAGCATATAGGAAGTTTCATCTGAACATGAGGAGGAACTTCTTTCCTTGGAGGGTGGCAGAGCACTGGAACAGGCTGCCCAGATTGGTGGTGGAATCTCCGACTCTGGAGACATTGAAAACCCACCTGAATGCCATCCTGTGCAACCTGTTGTAGGTGGACCTGCTCAGGCAGGAGGGTTGGACTAGATGATCTCTAGAGGTCTCTTGCACCCCCTAACATTCTATGATTCTGTGATTCTATGATTCTATGATCTACAGAGAGAGTCTGGAATGAAGAGTTTCCTAACTGTCCTCAATTGAAGCAGATCTGATCTAAAACTGTATTTCTGCTAACTGTACTTTGATAGGTATGCACAAAATGTGTTGCACAAAGGTTCTTCACTACTCATAACTTTTCCATATAATCAGGATTTATTAGCTGTGCTGTGTATTAAAAGAGGGGAGGTAACTTTCTAGTAGTACTCTAACATGCCAATAAAGTCTATTTCAGAGGCAAGAGCATTACTTTAAAGAAAAAGAAGAGAGATGAATTGCTTAGGAATGACGTGTTACCCGTGCCTGGCAATTGCATATGAGAAACCACGGAATACAAGTCCTTCTGTACTCTACTCACTAGCTATAAACTGGGTTGGGAGTTAGGGGTGGCACTATGCAAGGAGGTATGTGAAACCACAAGTCTAGAAGGAAAGTAAATATGAGAATGTGATATCTAATGGTGTGAGTACTCCAACAATAAGCGAAAGATGATATTTCACAAAATATTTCCATTGAAATTAAACTAGCTATATCGCAGTGTATGTGGAAACAGATGAATATACCGTAATAGTCACATATTAAACAGGGCTGGATTTTCTTATACAAGAAATAAGTAGGCTAATTTTATTAAAAGTTTCATATTATGATATTATAAATGACTCTGCATTATTAAAACACATGCATAGTCTCTATAGGAACTGTGTCTGGTTTCGGGTGTATTATAAATATTGATGTGTTCTCTCACAGTCCCAACTGACCGCTACATACAGTGACTTTTTGAGGTTTTATAGACCCTTACACGCAACAATCATTGCTTGGGGGACTTTCTGTGTTTACCCCAAGTCAAAAACACCAGAAAAAAAAGAGGGATGTAAAAACTATTCCCTCTAAAAGTGTCAACCTAGAAATGGCTAAGACAGTCAGAAAATATATCACAAAGGTGTATTTGTCCCCTGCTCCCCTTCCTTTTATTAACAGAAAATCTGAGAACTAAATGCTAGCTTTGGTTAACTGATTGCAAGTGTTAGCATCTCAGAGTAAATGTAAGAAAGAGGTAAATAATCTATTCCCTTTGTGTAATTTGTCTCCCGGTCTGATTTCTAGAGATTTGATAAGAAGTAAAAAACATTTACACTGCTATAGCTGTCACATCTTTCAAAAAAAAAAAAAAATGCAAAGAAATGCATAACGGGACATCGTACAACATGGACAGACAATCATACTGGACATTATAATAAAAAAGTCTTCTTCATATGTGCAATATTTTGTGTCTAGCATTCTAACACATAACAATTGTGACTCTACATAGAGGGCTCATTTGAGAGCTGGAGGTGTTACTGCAACAATACTCCTAGAGCACAGCGGGAACAGATTTTCAGCACCTGGCTCCCTATTCCCCCAGCAGTCCCTGTGGGGGAAGGAGAGAAGAAGCAGGGAGGGAGGATTAAGTCTCTGCCATGTCAGTTCACCTGGTTTTGCTTGCATATTTTTCAGGGAAGCATGACCTAACCACTTCCCGCTACCTATACTGAATGGAGATGAGTGGCTTCAAGGAATAAAATTCTCCATTCCCATATACGCTAACACTCACAAGTTTGGGTGTCCTATGATTACCTTTTAAGAAAGCAAGAGTCCAAACCTGGAAATCAGTCAAGATTGAGGAATACATGATAATCAAACTGTGACTGCCCAATTGGAAGAAATTTGGAATCAGTTAATTCAATATTTTTGCTGGTAGGAAACTTTTCACTACAGATTGCTAGTACCAACTATAATGCTGTTTAAGTCTGCCATAACAGAGACCTTGGCATTAGTCCAGTCCCATAGAACAATAAATGTATTGCCTGTGTCAGAAAACTAAGAAAATCATCAGAATATTAAACTAATATTATATTTCCCCTCCTAAATCTGTCAATAATCATTATAGTAACAAATTACTCGTGTTTCTCTTCTGGACAGCTACGAACATGTGAATCATCTTTTTAAAAATTCTAACTTTAAGCCATTCTATAATTGCACTAAGATACTCCAGGGCATATGCCACCATGCCTTTGAGATGTGTGTTATCTCACAGTAACACACACCTTGTCATGTATTATTTATCATGCTAAAGTGTCTTGTAATTTTCATTAACAGTTAGATGTCTAGCTTTAAGAAATAGGGAGATACTTCATTTTAACATTTGCAGTGATAAAATATCTTTCAAAATTTGTATGCAGATATGAACTTCAGGATATTGGCAACAGAGCACACCATTTTCACTAACATGCTGTAAAAGACACTAAACAGGAAAAAAAAACAGCAAATCCTTCATTCATCTGGAAATGAGAATAAATTTCCCCCTTCTCTAGGTGAATCCTGTTCACCTTTCCACTGGCTTCACATGCTGTGTTGTCCCCCAGGTCTCATTCTCATCTTTTCCTTGTGGCATGACAGATGCAATATGTGATATATGACTGCTGCCTAACTGTACGCCAAGATTCGCTTGGAGAAAAGCAGATGGGTGAGGGTAACTAAGGAGCTGAATCTGTCCCAAGTTTGAGACAAAGTTCTTGTCATTTAACAATTGCAAAATCCACTCCTAGGCTCCACCTCCCAGAAATTAAGCAGTGCCAGGACTCAAGGTCAATTATTTGTACCAGTCATTTGTAGTCTTAAACCATTAGAAAGCTTCCTGGCCTGATTCTGGCTGGGTTTACTCTCTCAAAGAGGAGCAAAGCACTATTTGAGAGTGGGAAGGGCCTAGGGAGTGCTTGCAAAGAGCTGTTTTCCTGTAGCCACCCCACTGGAAGCCAAAGAAAACATGGTGGCAGAGGTGAGAATTGTAGCGTGTCAGTGGGTCTTAATGAAAGAGGGTGGTCTCAATCTGTGTTGATTTTACTTTTCTTCTGACTTTTACTCATTCAGTTTTAAGCAAAATTAAATAGTTGGAGTCGTATATAGGGAAACTTTAATCCATGTTTAAGCTTTATGAAAGTTTCATATGTTGATTCAATTTCTGAAAGTTATGTAAAATATTTTGACAAATCTTAATATTAAAGTTCATTGGGTCTCCTCTGATGCTATAGCAGGCTTTCACAACTTCTGTGTTAAAAACAAATGAACAAACAAGCAAACAAAGCCAAACAACTCTTTTCCCCCACCATGCACACTTTTTTGTCTACTTACCTGCTTTATAATCTCCTTTTGGGAAATGAAAGTCATACTACATTTTGGTCATCACAGAGGTGGATGAAAAAAAACTTAAGAGGGAGATTTGGTATTTTAATAGAGGAATACAAGAAAATGTGCCTCATACATTTTTGCAACTGAAAGCACATGGAAGATAATTGGAGCTGTAGGTACTAAATGAATGGAAGACTACAGTTCCTTTTGGTTGGTTGAGGTTCTATTTGTTTGTTTTAATGTTTTAAGACAACCTTAATTATACTGCCATAGGATAATTTGTATATTTAAAAGTCATAGCTACACAGTCAAAGTAAAAAAGGTGCTTTAAGTTTAGCTTTTGTTGCTTGTGTAAAACAAACCACAAAAAAGGGTCCCATACTTACTGCGGTATAACAGTTTCCACATGATGAAGTAACTTAATAACTGTAGTTGCTTAATTACGTCACCAAAGCCGCCAATACAGACGAGTTATAGAGCATTACTTTAGTTTTTAGTGCAGAACGGCTTCCATCTTGTATGCAATTAAACAGATTTGTTCTCAACCATGCAACCAAAACATGAAGCCATATTCCTGTTTCCAACAACAGATGTTGTTTGAAAGAGTTACAGGAACAAATGTATTCTCAGAATAACTATTGGTCTGTGATGTCTCCCTAGTAGCCATTTAGCTGCTAAACAGATATGGTTCGTCTCCACAAAAGTGTGCCATCGGAGATACAGTCAAAATCTATTTTATGACAAGAAATAGTTTTACTATCTAAATATTATAAAAGAGCTAGAAAATAAACTGGTTTAAGTAATCTATATTTGAAAGCTGTCTCACTGATATTCTTACCATGGTGGCAGAAAATCAGTCATGATATTTTGCAATAATAGTATTTAGAACTTAAGGTTAGTTGTTCATTCATGAAACTATATCTATGCATGTTCTTTACTCATGCAAATGATATCAAAGAAATATAAAATTTCTGTTAAAGTAATAAAACATTTTTTTTCCCCATGAATAATATAATGATATGTTTGGTAGCTGTAAATCCTCCATCATCTTTTGCCCGCTCTCAGAAAGCTACAGTAAAAGATGAAATATTAATGACATATGTTAACATTCACACTCGTAATAGTCATCTCTCTTGAAGATTTAAATTCACATAATTCACATAATTTTGATTTTAAATGACTCAGCTATACTATATTAAATATATAGATTGTTTTGGTCTTTTCCTTCCTCAGTGAAACATACTTGAACTTAACATTGCTAAAGGTTGCCTGTAAGCCCACAAGACTAATATTTTCTGATTAAAACATGGGGATGAAGGCATCAATATGCAAGTTTTCACCTGCAGCTTACACAGCTCGGTGATGTCATTAGAATCTGCCTTTTGACAAAAACTACTTAAAGGTTGTACATTTTCCTGAAGAATAGTTTCACTGAAGGCAGTGGGAAAATTGTTGTTGGTTTTAAGCAGGCCAGATTTGTGTGTGTGGAGCAGTATAGGAAACTTACTATTTGTGCAGTTTTACGTGTGTACCACAACATTTTAGAAAAGCAGATTTCATTTCCATCACTCTGTCACAGTCTTTCCTCTGCATTAGCCACAGCTCATTATAGAAAATAGGTGACAACTACGGAGTCAGGTGAAAGGAGACAATGAGCTCATTAAAGTTCCGAATTAAAAGTCCTTAAGGAAAGACAAAAAGAATTTAAAGTTTGGTGGACTCCACATACTACATTTATTTCAATTCATTGATGAAGGATATTTCAGTTTGATATGAATCAATATAAAAATTAACATTTCATTTTGATTTTCTTAACCTTTCAATTTCATAGAGAAGGAATTTTCCATCAAAAAATAGGAACACTCTGGGAGAAGAGGAAAGGGAACTCCCAAAGTGCCTAGGAAAAGGCTCCCAAAGTGCCTAGAAAAATATAAGATGAAATTAATTTCTATGATTTGGAGCAGAAAGGTCCCTGAAATATATATTAATTCAGTGTATGTGCTTGCTTTTTAAAGTTACTTTCCCATTTAAGCGCCAAATTTATTTAATTAAGAATCTCAAATATACTTGTATAAACTCTGTGTGTGAGAGAAGGTTCTTCCTGAAATGTTACTTTCCACAGACAACATCTAGTGATACGTGTAAACCAACCAGGCAAAAAAACCCCACACCTTCTTTCTCCTTCAATTAATCTCAGTTTTCAAATAAGACTATGTATGCAGCGAGTATTTGAATAATTTTTAATGTCTGTATACAGTATCTGAGGGAAGAGTCAAAATGTGCTCTACTTATACAGACAGAAAGATATTTGAAGACTTTGAGGTATTTCATGATGGCCTGAGAAAATATACAGTTTCTTAGTCCTATAATAATACAAGTGGTTTATATTATTGCCCCTCAATATATCCTGGAAAAGGGATAATGTTAACTATGTACCCTACAAATAAGGCAGCTCTGCAACTTAAAGAGGCTGAGTAAGCCACATTTTTACATTGTTTTAAGGACAAATGTAATAAAAAATACCATAAAAATTGTTGAAAGTAAAAAAATTAATTCAGCTATTGACCTCTGATTTTCTGAGCTAGAACTGCTATGAAAACAGAATGTTCTGATCTTAATGAAAACTTCACAACTAAGAGGAACATTCAAAGATGTGTAAAAAGTAAAAACAAGATGCATGTATTTGAAATGCAGTTTTATATGGAACTAAGTCAGGATACAAGTTATTAATGGAGAAACAACACTGCATTGTATGAATTAACTAACAAACATTGTTTTCTTAATCCTTACAGTATTCAAAAGGCTGCATGCTAGATACAAGGTTAAACCAATGATCTTTTCTTCTATTACATACATTTCAGCCCTGAAATGTGCTACAAACCATTATATCATCAGATGAAGATTTGCAGCAGATGATGTGTTGCTATAAAGCTTTCTAGACAGTTTTCAAATATTGTTCACTTTATCCAGTAGACAGATTATTACATTTCCCTACAGATGGAAAACAAAATTCCAATTTGAGAGAAAGCATGCAGACTGAAACTATTCATTATTGACAAATGTGAAGAGCTTGGTCTCCTCCTAGGCTTGCACCTGAGGAGTGAATGACTTTTGTGACCTTTTTACATTTTGTTGTAATGAAAGTTTGAGTTCATAACTGTGACTGGAGCCACCTGACAATTGTAATACACTCTGTGAGTGAAAGGTAGTTAAGAAATAAATCTGGAGGAAAAGAATTTGATTGGCCTTTTGTTCAGTTTGAAATCACCATAGCTCCTGTCAAAGGTTTATCTATAAAGAGGAGGGCGTTCAGTCATATACTTTCTCAAAATTAAACTTTCTCCTCAGGGATACTTTTCCTGATATTGTAGTTTGAGGTCTTGGTAGCAGAATCTTTTGAAGAACCCTGTGGCATATTTTGAGGATATAATGAGAAAAAATATTTTCCTTTTTAAGTTTGAGAGATATGCCAGAAAAACAGTCAAAATTGTTCAGCTCTGATATTTTTTATTAATTTATAGATAATATAATTGTCAAAGAAAGAACTCTTATGCTGTCCTCTACATATCTCTCTTCCACATGTTTTCAACCAAACAATCCGATTTTAATCCTTTAAGGAAATACACCTGGTGATGGCATTTCAGAGAGATCGGCTTCTGTATTACAGGCTCCTTTTGAACACAACTCAAGAGAGCAACAGGTAAGGAAGTTGCTGAGACCTGACAATCCTGCTGATTTGATTTTGTGAAATCATGTATCTTGCCTACTGACAGTATCCTTTGTAACATTCATTCTATAACACACTCAAGCTCACATGATACCAGCTTAAAAATGTGTTTTCAAGCAAATACTTTAAAAAAAAAATCCAGCATGGTGAAATCAAAACAGTATTTAAAATAGTTGCTCTAAAATAATTAATCTAATTTGCCTGCTGTAAAATAATAAGGGTCTACATTTGTAAAAAAAAAGATCTTACTGCTCTAGGAAATTATTTAAGTGACTTCAGAGATGTTAGCTATTACTTCATTCTAAATTCTGATTTAATAAATCAGTGAGTAAGTTAGTACATGTGACAGTATTGTCATAGAAAATATAGTGTTCTTGCATATGATGTGAAACATCTCTGAATCTCTGAGGAGAAGATACTGCACAACTATTTAGTAATGGTTTGAAGTGGATGTATAGGAGTATCTTCAAATAATCTTGGGAGGGTAGAGTAAACCTGCATTCAGAAAATGCCTTTGGGGACTGAGAGGTATTATTCCCTGTGGCAGGCCGACCTTGGTCAGCTGCCAGATGCCCTCACAGTCACTCTCTCACTCCCTCTCCTCAGTGGGGTAGACAGAAGAAAATAAGACACAAAAAACCCCTTATGGGTCAAGAGAAAAACGGTTTTGTAAGAAAAACATAGCCTGCATTACAAGGAAGGCAAAAAGAGGAATTAATTTGCTTTTTCCCATTGGCAGGTAGGTGTCCTGCCACTTCCTGGAAAGCAGGGCATCAGCATGTGTGCTTCTTGAATTTGGGAAGTTGTGGGTCAACCCTGGTAGGCAGCTCAGCCCCACACAACTGCTCACTCCCCCCTCCCAGTGGGATGGGGAAGAGAATCCACAGGGTAAAAGTGAGAAAACTTGTGGCTTGAGATAAAGACAGTTTAATAGGTAAAGCAAAACCTGCACATGCAAGCAAAGCAATATAAGGGATTCATTCACTATTTCCCATCAGCAGACAGGTGTTCGGCTGTCTCCAGGAAAGCAGGGCCCCATCATGCACAATGGCTAACTTGGGAAGACAGATGCCATAACTCTGAAAGTCCTCTACTTTCTCTTTGTTTCCCCAGCTTTTATTACTAAGGATGATGTAATATAGTATGGGATATCCCTTTGGTCAGTTGGGGTCAGCTGTCTCGGCTGTGTCCCCTCACAACTTCTTTCTCATCCCCCATCCCAGTGGCCTTTAGGGGACGGGGAAGAGAGAGAGAAAGCCTTGACACTGTACAAGCACTGTTCAGCAGCAGACAAAATACTGGCATGTTGTCAACACTGTTTCAGCCACAAATGCAAAGCACAGCACCTTATGGGTTGCCGTGAAGGAATATACCTTCACAACTTTATCTGACAGACCCATTACCTTCCCTTAGCACACATCCAGTAGCAGTGGAGCAAGTTCCTAGCATTCTGCTTCTAACAGAAGACGGAAACTGGAAATCAACTTGACTCAAACCTTTGAGGAATGTACTAATATTGGTTATTCAATACGGACAAGAAAAAGTTGTTCACAGCTTCCAACTCCTGCCAGATATTCAACAGATCAGATGCCTTTCCCACTGTAGGGGCAAGATACAGTTAACTGAGCTAAACTCCAGTCCTACTAAGCTTAGAGAAATACCTTCCTAATCCTTTTTTCCAAAGTCTGGCTTTCTGTGTAACATATGAATGCTAAAAATTATAACACATTTTAAAAAATTAAACTTTTAAATTTATTAAAATAACAATAAACTTTAAAGTCTTATAGTAGATGCTGTGTACTTTAAAAACTCACATGACAGGACTGAGGTGAGGGTCCCTGAGACATGGGGTGCTGTGAACTTTAAAGAGAGACAGACACTGATTTTGTTTCTAAGCATTTGTTACTTTGCTGGAAGGCAGAACAAAGCAATCTGCATCACTTGCAAGTGTGCCTTGAGTTCTGTGAATTCTGGTGTCACAGAAGAAATATTTAGTTTGAATTTGTGGATTGAACTCCATACTTTTTTGCCACTTACATGATGCAAAAGGCGCAGTTCCTCAAAATCAAAGTATCATAGAATGGTTGAGATTGGAAATAACATCTGGAGGTCATATTGTCCAACCCTACTGTTCAAGCAGGAACACTTAAAGCCAGTTGCCATCGACCATATTCAAGCAGCATTTGAATATCTCCAAGGATGGAGACTCCATAACCACCCCGGGCAACCTGTGCCAGTGCTCAGTCACCCTTATAGTAAAAAAAGGTTTCCTAATGTTCAGACAGAACCTCCTGTGTTTCAGTGTGTGCCCATTGCCTCCAGTCCTGCCACTAGACATCACTGAAAAAAGCCCATCTCTGTCCCCTTTGCACCCCCCCTTTAGGTATTTGTATACATTGATAAAATCCCCCCTCTGAGCCTTCTCTTCTCCACACTAAACAGTCCCGACTCTTTCTGCCTTTCCTCATAGGAGAGATGCTCCCGTCCCTTCATTGTCTTTGTGACCTTTTGCTGGAGTCCCTCCAGTATGTCCATGTCTCTCTTGTGCTGGGGAACCCAGACCTGAATGCAGCACTCCAGATGTGGCCTCACCAGAGCTGAGTACAAGGGAAGGATCACATTCCTTGAGCTGCTGCCAATACTTTGCCTAATACAGGCCAGGGTACCATTCATCTTCTTTGCAGGAAGGGCACATTGGTGGCTCATGTTCTGCTTGGTGTCCACCAGGACCCCCATGCCCTTTTCTGTAAAGCAGCTTCCCAGTTGGGTGGCCCCCAGCATATAATGGTGTATGGGGTTGTTCGTCTCCAAGTGCAGGACTTTGCACTTTCCCTTCTTGAACTTCATGAGTTTCATCTCAGTTCATTTCTCCAGCTTGTTGAGGTCCCTCTAGAGGGCAGCTTTGCCATTCCTCATGGTTTGTGTATTCAGCAGATTTGCTGACGGTATACTGTGTTCCATCATCCTGACCATTAATGAAAACCTTGAACAGCATTAGTCACAATATTGACTTCTGGGGTACACCACCAGTTACTGGCCTCCAACTAGACTTCATAACACTGAACATTGCCCTCTGGGACTAGTTGCTAAGACAGTTTTCAATCCACTTCACTGTCTTCTCATTCAGCTGATACTTTGTAAGCTTGACTATGGCGGACAGTGTCAAAGGTCTTACTAAAGTCAAGGTAGACAGTATTCACTGCTCTCCCTTGCCTACCAAGCCAGTCATTTCATCACAGAATGGTATCAGCAGGCTGGTCAAGCGTGACTTCCCCTTGGTGGATCCATGCTGACTTCTGATGATTTCTTAGTATTTCATGTAACTGAAAACGGTGTCCAGGATTAGTTGCTCCACCACCATCGCGGGGATTAAGGTGAGGCTGACTGGCCTGCTGATTGGCCCTGAGTCCTCCTTGCCCTTTTTGAAGATAGGACTGACATTTGTTTTCCTCCAGTCTTTGGACACTTCTCCCAATTGCCATGATCATTCAAATACTGTCAAGAGTGGCCTTACTATGAGGTTTTCCAGCTCCATCTACACTTGTGGGTGCATTCCATCAGGGTCCATGGACTTAACTAAATCCAATTTGTTTAAGTATTCCCTTACCTGATGATCTTCCACCAAGGTTGCTCCAGCCTTTGTGCCTTGGTCTCTGGGCCCTTGGATTCATGAAGACTGGCCTCACTAGTGAAGGCTGGTATGAAGAAGGCATTCAGGACTTCAGCTTTTCCATGTCCTCTGTCACCAGGTCCTCTGACCCATTCAGCAGTGGGTCCAAATTCTCCCTGGTTTTCCTTTTGCCACTTAGGTCCATACAGAAGCCCTTGTCCTTAAAATCCCTGGCCATATTCAATTCCAGGTAGTATTTGGTTTTTATAACTGTACCTCTGCATGCTCAGACAGAGTCTTTATATTCCTACCAGGCTGCCTGCCCCTGCTTCCACCCTCTGTATGCTTCTTCTTATGTATGAATTTTGTCAGGAACCCCTTGCTCACGCACAGAGGCCTGCTGGCATTTTGGCCCTATTTCCTGCTCCTTGGGTTGGTCCATTCTTGAACTTGGAGGAAGCAAGTTACTGAAAATTAACAAGTGTCTTGGGGCTCTCTTCTCTCCAGGAGACCTTATCCCATCAGAATCTACTGAGCAGATCCTTGAAGGGGCCAAAATCTGATCCTCTGAAGTCCAGTGTTGTGATCTTGTGTTTTGCACTGTTCCTTCCTCTCGGGATCCTGAACTCTACTGTCTCACAGTCACTGCATCCAAGACTGCCTTCAACCTTTGCATCCCCAATGAGCCCTTCCTTGCTTGTGAGCATGAGAACCAGCAGATCACTTCTCCTTGCTGGCTCCTCTATCACCTTGATCACGAAGTTGTCATCAATGTTCTCCAGTAACCTCCTGTATTGCTTATGTCATGTTTTGTTGTCCCTCCAGCAGATGTTGTGGTGGTTGAAATTCCCCATGTGGACCATGATCTGAAAGCGTGAAGCTGCTTTTAACTGTTCGTAGAAAGTCTGAACTTGTTCTTCCTGATCAGGTGGCCTATCGCAGACATACACTACAATGTCACCCATACCTGTCCTGTCTTTAGTCCTTACCTAAAAGCTCTCAGTTCGTTCATCTTCCATCCCAAAGCAGAGCACTATGGATTCTAGCTATACTTTCATGCAAATGGAAACTCCACCTTGTTGTCTTCTCAGCCTGGTTCTTCATAAAGAGCTTTCCAAGGAAAGAACTCATCTAAAAATTTATGCAATGGTTTCAGATGATGGGGTATTTTAGCAAATAAGCTTTAGTTGAATGATTAAGCTAATATAAAGAAATTCTTACAGTAGGAAGGACCTTGAGACTATGCATGACTATAAATTATGAAAGCACTAAAAATGAAAGCCAAGGATACCAATTTTGGATATGCTTACCATTTGCTTTCGAAAAAGCTGTGGGTAGTTGAAAGTTTAGAATTATAAGATCTATTTTTATACTTGAAATCTCAAAGGTCTTCTTTTCTTGCAACTAATTTCCATGTTATTTTTTTCTGACAAATGGCAAATACCAAACTATATGTTTCTCCATTGTAGGAAAATTGGTACATATTTTTCACGTAGGCAGGAGTCATAATTCTCCACAGTTATGACAGTAGCAGAGTCAGAATGCATTTCAATATAGAAAAGAAATTATTTTGAAAAATTAGGCACAATTTTGCTGCACAAGAAGTACTATTTTATTTCTTTATAAAATTAAGAACAGTTTCTCCAGTTCTGAAAAGGTTTCCTGATCCTCTTTTGAATAAAGAGAAGGAATTATATTATTTCCTTTCAATCATATGAATGAATTAAGATGTTGCAAGGCAGAGAAAAATCTGAAGTATTTCTCCATTCTCAAAGGTCTCTAATTAAAATATTGATCAAGCTATCTATGAAACTATTGTATTTTTACAGTAATTATGAAAAGTACATAACTCATCTCAAAATTATGACAAACTGGCTCAATTAAGTGTGCAATTAATCAAATTTTTACTGTTTATTTGCAGTCAATAAAAGCCTTTACTGTGTCAGAAAATGTGCATTGATATAACTAAAAACAATGCTGCCACACAAGTGCATACCCTCTTAAAAGGATTTTGAAGCAAGCTCAATAGTCCTTAACTCAATCAGATTAAAACTATATTGCTAAAATTATTTCAGGCACTTACATTAATGCAGAATCATCATTTTGCATGGTCATAATATGATCAATTTTAATATTGACAGTGCATTTTACCAAACGCAGGAACTGAAAGTTTCATAGATAACAACTTTATCATAGAAAACTGGAAGTCTAGCTAATGGAATTTATTGATAGATTATATGATTGTGTAATCTAGATTTTTTAAAGTGGGAAATGGCATTGTCATTGATGAATGTTAGAAACACATGTAGCTCTGCAAGATTACTTGGATTTCATTATTCAAAGTCAAATTTAGACATTCTTTGTGGCCGTTGAGGGTTGGGTTTGTTCTTTTCTGTGTGTCTGTGTGTCGGTGCAATACAGAATAATTAATTTAGTGAGTTTATGAGGTCTTCTTGTCCTACAAAGCACATACAAGAGTTTGCACAGATAGCAAAATAAAAAAATACATTAAAAACCAATGGCCCTTAATATATCAAACCTTTGTATCTGAAGTCCAAAGATATCTTCTATGACTTCTTGATAAGAGCACAATCTTTTACTACACTACAAAAAATAATCTGTCTTATTTTCTCCAGGCTTATGCAGCTTATGCAGGAACTGATTTGCCTTGGAAAGGATATTTCTTTTGACTGACCACTGGTTTTATGTTAGTGTTGACCATGGTATTCATCAACAACAACAGTCACCAGTCATTCAAGCAAGTCTTAATGTAGGCCCCAAGCTGAAGGTAGGAGTAAGAGAATAGAAAAGTGGTTTTTAAAACAACCCTGAAGAGGGCAAGAGCTGTTTTTGCCAGGTGTGTTTGGTAAATCCCATGCCAGAACATGCAATGTTAAGAGTGCTCACATATTTAATTTCTTTTTATCACTAGAGACTTCAAACTGCTTTGTCATTTTAATTTTCACACTTTTTAATTGCTTTTGTTCTGAAACTTGTCCTTTACTCCTTCTCCAGTCCCTTGGTGTGTACTGTTGGTCTGTATCAAACCCCTCTTGGAACCTGAAAGATAATAAAAGGGAAAATCACAAAAGAGGAACTTGGGCAACAACCTCTGGGAGAGAGTCTTTTTAAATAGGCTGAGGAGACTTTGGGGGTTTCATCAGAATCAAAAGTAGAAAGGGAAATGTACTAATCCTAAGAATATGCCTAGTTGGTAGAACAAGTTAACTTTATTTAATACTTAAAGGCCGCTCAGGGTGAAAACAAAGAAAAAGAGCCAGGCTATTGAGCTAAATGATCTGCATGAGCAAGCAAAGGAACACTAGAATATTTTCAGATAGGTACTAGGAGTGATAGAAGTCAAGATTACTTTAAAAGGCTGGAAATGACAATGCTCCCAATCTTTTTATCAGCATAGCCTTCATTTAAGAAATTATTATTTTTCATTATTTTTTATTATTTTCTCCTTCACTTGTTCATTGTGTTTCCAGCCTTCTCTATGGTCTCCACTTTATTGCAGAGGAATAAAAGAAGGCACAGCTACTAATATCTTAATTGTGTTGACATGTAATGTATATCTTTTAACAAATCTTCGTTGCTGTTTTTACCTATCAACAGCTTCCTAATTCCATATTTCAGAATCTTTGAAAGATCAAGTATGCTTCATATTCAAAACTCTCACTGCTGCAGATGAAGGGAACTGCAGTTTGTCTCAAATACAATTTATCTCAAACTTCTACAGGGTACCTCAAATAGACTGTTGAAGTGATATTTAATGTTCAGGTCTGGATATATTGATATATATTTTTATGGCTTTAATCAAGTCAATGTGCTAGAACTTCCCTGAATAGTCAGTGCATATAGATGACATGAGATTCAAGGACTGACTCTTTTGCGCAAATGTTGTCCATTCAAATGATCTGTGTTGAAGAGACTACCAAGGCTGCGAAAGGTAGGAATTATCTGAGAACACGCATTGCTGTCCTCTGCAGAATTTCTATGGTGTATGAACCATAGAGTAAGGTACAGAAGGAAATGAAATTTGTATTTTACAATTTGGGAACACCAAGAATATAGGTTCAAATCTGTACAATGACATTGCTATATGAAGCAGTACAGATATTACAAGCTAAATAAGAAAAGCTAAAGCAAAATCAATTGCTCTAGAACAGACTTTCTAAGCATCCTATGTGGATGTTATCTACTTTGCAAAATGGAAAGTTACTTGGCAGTTTTGCATTTGTGTTCCTAACTACTTACGCACAGGCTGTTTGGTCTGCTTTTAGAAAAACACTCCCTGCGGAGTATCAGGGAAAAGCATATGTTCAATAAAAGATGTTTTTACAAGAAATCTGTATCTTTTCACTTAGAAGTTGTTACTAAGCAAATAAAAAAAGAAAACTTTGTATTGAATTTTTAAAGCACTTTAAAGTTACTCCATGAGCGAATATAAACATGTGATGCTTTTTTTTGAGGAAAGCCTGCAATCATAGTTATGTTCCTTATAAATTTATCTGAATTTACTGTAATGAGTCAAGACACAAATGTCAAAGTGTAATGTGAAATTTGTTAGCCCAGTTTACCAAGCTGGGAATGGTGACTTTAAGGACAGCCTTGTGCCATCACTGATTCATAATCAGCACTACATAAGTAGGTGGGTTTAAGCTTCACAGACAGTCCTCTGAGATGTAGTTCCCTTGCTGGATTCCTGAGGCATGTGGGCAGAGGTTGGTATTTCTCTTTCTGTCTGTGTGGATGCATGCCTAGAACAAGTTGTCATTACACTAGGAGATAAATGAAACAGATAGCAATAACCCTAGCGCATTTTAATTGAGTACCAACATTAGATATGAATCAAAATGAGGGAGTGTAATGATAGGATGAGGGGTAACAGCTTTAAACTGAAAGACAGTAGATTTAGCTTAGATATTAGGAAGAAATTCTTTACTCTGATGGTGGTGAGACATTGGGATCAGTTGCCCAGAGAAGCTGTGGAGGTCCCATCTCTGGAAGAGTTCAAGGCCAGTTTAGATGGGGTTTTGAGTAACCTGGTCTCGTGGAAGGTGTCCCTGCCTTATGGCAGTGGGATTGGAACTAGATAATCTTTAAGCTCCTTTCCAACCCAAACCATTCTATGATTCTATGATTCTTTTCTATTCTATAAAAATTAAACTCTAAATTTGGGTCATGGGGAACCATGTTCTATCACCAAACCTTCTAGTAGAGCACTCTGTATCTCCGTTTTAGGTGAGAGTTTAATGACATTTAATCCCACTTGCACTTTCTACAATTGAGTGGTTTTTATCTTTGCAGCCTATTCTCATAGGCAATTCCCTTTAGATATAACTACTCTTAAAAATATTTCCTTTATTTCCATGACTCTTAATTCAGAAGTTTCACAGTCAATTTATATTACAATGACTTATTGTTCAGCTGCTGAAATTCAGCAATGTAATTATATTTTGGGATATATCAAGATCATCATAACTGTCATCATTCTTTGATTTTTTCAATGTATAAAATGCATAACAAAGACTTTACATAGCATATCACTACATAATAGGATATAAATCAAATGAGATAAAGAAAAAAAAAGTAGAAAATAGTAAAGAAAATCTGTGAAATAAAAGTTAGAAAAAACTACTTTTGCATTACAATTTTTTTAAAACTTTTGTTCCTTTCTGCCTCCCAGTATTTTTGAGGAACATTAAAGGTGGTAAGTATAGAAGAGCAAAGCATTTTCTTCCTTATAATTAAATATAGGTAGTCAGAGGTTGGTAGTTTGTCAAGAGTCTCCAGCTGTGAGGTGTCTTTTAGCTTACTGGTTGAATGTAAAACGTGTATGCATCATATATTTCGGCACCCTTCTGTCACTTTTTTATTCTTTCAGAAAAGACCCAGGCACGCACAAAATGCTGAGACCCACAAATCCAGGCAACAGGCTACTTTTCAACAGCATTAAAGTTTGCTTTCATTTTCACCTCTGATCTGGCCAATGCACTATTTATATCACTCAGTTCTTTGGGAAGAACTAAGTTAATGACAATTCTTCTAGTCTATTTTCTTCCTCAGAAAGTTGTTAATTGAGACCAGCTAATTTTGCAACTCATGCATTTCCAAAAGCAGTGAAGGAAAAGGAGCCTTTGGGGGTCTCATGTTCAATATTAATACTTGCATTTAAACATCTTATTGATGGTGCAAAACTTTCTGTCATGACAGTGCTGTAATTGATAATGATCTAGAACTCTCCTTTTTTGATTCTGTTGGGATTTTTGTGTTTTGTTTTGTTTTTGTTTTTTATGGTCACACAGTAACTAGTCTATAACTCATCTAGTTACAACATGTCTAGTTGTGTCCTGCTATGATGCCTGAGTTTAAAAAATGATCGAACATTAGAAGCAGCAGGATACAAGCTTATCATTAAAAGGGTTACTGAAATTGTTTCTAGGACCATCTGGTGTTAGATCCTGGCATTAAAATGACTATCAGTTACCTGCATGACCTCTTTTTCCAGTCACTGTTCACTTTTTAGCATCTCTAATGCTATTGAACTTTTATTTATTTACACAGTATCAAACTATGCAACTGAAAAATCAATCAGTATCTTACGAATAATTGTAAGCCTATAGCCAGCCTTAACTTCTCTTTTGAAAGTGTTAGGAAAGTAAGGTCCACTTTTATCTTTAAAGACAAAAGTGGGGCTTTTGCCCCAGCTGGTTATACCATCTTTCTGAACAAAATGATGAAATCTTTTTCCACTTTCCTTGCCAACAGTACCATCTCTGAAGGTGCGTAAGAAAGAGACTTGAGTTTTTGGAAAGAAAAACAAATAGGAAAAACCAAAAAAAAGCAGTCTCCCAGCATAAGAATTTCAAAGATGTAGTCTGGTATATATAACTTCATATTTCCAGTTCTTTCTTTTGCAGGTAATAAAGCTCAAAAAACACTTTTAAAAGAGTGTGCATCCACCTAAAAAAAAAAATAATCTATACTTCCTTCAAGTCAGAGACAGTTAAGCCAAGATATTTCCCAGTAACAAAGTTTATGTTTTTAAACCTTAACTATTTCAATTTGCAGCTGAAAAATTGGAAGATTCTACTCCAATGGGAGAATATTTAAATTTTCCTACCTATTGTGCATGCTTCTGTAGTCACAAAGCGATTTGATTTTGTTTATTGTTGACCTTCTTCAGGGGGAGGTGGGGGGAAGGGAGCGGTAATATTTTCTGCAAGAAATGTGTTATGGAAAACTCATTTTACAGCAGTGCAGTTGTAATAATAACATCATAGTCTAGGACTAGGAGTCACAAATAGGACAAGCTCAGATCTGCATTCTAAAATCAAAAAATTATGCAAGGTCAAGAAACAGTGGAAAAGCCAAGTCTGAAAGCCATGCTCTAGAGCAGGAAGCCAAGGTTCAAAGTAAGATTAAAGTTTATCGCAGATCTGGGAATGAGAGTTGAACTGAATGAAGAATTACAACATAGGAAGATCAAACAGATTTTGCATACAAACCCTCTAAAATCTAGTTGTGACTGCAAAGATAATTAATAACTCTGTTTTATCATACAATATTTGTCTGAAAATTAAATTTTCTATGATCATAAAGGATTCCTATGGACTTTTGAGAGTGGATACTGTGACAGACAGAAACTTGAAAATTACCTAACTTTAGCTATAGATTACAAATTCTCTGGTTAAAGGCTGTATTTGTACATAACTGATCATTAATCAATTAATTAGAATGTGTTTGTGTTGCTTCTAGGAGTAAGAGTGACAGGTTTTTTCGAGAGCAGTTACTGAAATTGACCAAGTTAGCACTTCTTCGTTCACAACAGTGAATAAAGTGAATGCATTCCTCTCTGCTTTGTTGTATCGATTTCTTCTAAAAGCGTTGACAAGGATGCTGTCTTACTAAAAATGGACATCACTAATGAGGTGAGCTAAAAAAAATCACAAGAAATTAAAAGAATAGCCCACTACAGCTGCTATTCTACTCTAAGTAACATGAAGAAGCCCTTAGAGAACTAAGCATTTCAGAATTGTATGTTTTAAAAAGAATACATGAATAATAAATATCACCCTTAGACGACTTCTGTTAATCATGTTTCTGTTAAATACCAAAGGTATATTCAATGAGTTCTGTCTACACAGAATGAGCCTTATTCTCATTTACTCTACTGCTTTCTTACTTCTCACACAATGTAAAAGAGTATCTTTGAGATGTAGATTACAGACAATTTTCTATGGTTCATTGAGTAGGTTATAGGCTTGCATTTCACCTGTTTTGCATGTTATACGCTCACTTACAGTAGTGTGCAGTAAGTCAAGTAAACTTGCCTCGCTCAACAACATCCACTCACATCAGAGAAACAGGCTTTTTGAACTCAATATAACTGAGTTGGGAAAAAACTATATTTACTTGGCAATAGTCAGAAATTGAATCAAAATATTAGCTGATGATAGATAGGAAAATTAATTTCTCCAACAAGTTAAGAACACTTTAAAATGGGGTTATAAATCTTGAAATAATCTTAAATACTGATTCTCATTAGAAAAACACAATTACTTATATATCGCATTCTAGGTATTTAGTATAATTTCTGTACAACTTTATCAGTTTTCAGCTACTGCTCCATAGCAAACTTGCCAGTCATCCTCTTACTGGCTCTGAAGATTCAGGAGGAATAGAATGAGGTTTGAAGCTGGCAGACTATCTCACAGGTTCTTGTATACAGTTTTCATATTTATGCACAATTATTAGTTCTTTACTCCATAGCCTGTAAAAAGTGCTCTTTGGGGGAGCTGCTCATGAAAGATGACAAAATCTAGGCCCTTGAAGAAGTAACTATTATTCTCCTCTATTCTAATGGAAACTACTTTGCTACACCTTTCTGTAAACAGTGCAATGGAGGGAAGGGAGGGGAAATTATGTGGCGTAATGAATCCATAAGTGTATGGCTTTGTTTTTTACTGTTTTAACCTCCCTGGCAGACTCCAGGTGGATCATAAATTAAGAAGCCAAAGAAGAAGTTAAAGGCAGGTATTGTCCAGTTTTGTGAGTTTCGTAATTTTGTCTCAATCTCGAGAAAACTTTTACTTTTTTCTCTGAAAACCGGGGACTGTCTTTGGCCAACATATACCTACCTCTCTCAAACAGAGTGGGTGTGAAAGGACTGCTGAGGACTCAGTTAACCATTATACAGCATAATTTCTGGAATATCTTTTTAACATGCTAAATTTGATAGTCTGCATTTAGTTATTGTAGAGAAATTCTTCCCTACATGCACATACTGTCCCCATTTAAATTGTCTTCAAATCAATGTGTCTCTTTGAAGTCAGTTTGCTTGTAGGCATTATTCATTTCAGGGTAGGAGAAAGAGGTGGATCAATAGAGCTTTCTCATCAGTCTCCATATTTTCAGAAAAGCACACTGAATTACTGTTTGAAAATTAGAAAAGAAAGGATGGATGCATTATTCCTTTAGAACTTTGCCTTGTTTCTTTCCCCAATGCAACAGTAAATAATTGTAGCACATCAAGCAAAAGTAAATTTTCAGTTTTGAACTTCGCAAGGCCTCTAGCTGTGTACAAAGACAGAAAAACTACTCTCCATTATTTTTATTTTTACAAGGGTGCCTGTTACTTACTATGCAATCAATTACTAGCTTAAGTAGAAAATTCTAAAAGACTTCATTAAGATACCTGTACAGAAGTAGTAAAGCAGAACTGCTTGGAAGAAAGAACTTTCTTTTTATCCCTTCTTAAAAAAAAAAGTAGTAGTCCTAAAACTTAAGGCAAATGATTTATTTCCTGATTTCATTTTCACAGAACTGAAACATTCATGAACAACTGTGAGTGTAAACAGAGATACTGGAGATAAATTTGAAGATGTTTTTACATGTGCAAATTATCCAGTTGATAACTATGGATTCACTCTCAAAATTAGCACAGTATTACAAGACATTCCTGTCTTAAAGTTATTTAACTTTCTCCTTCATCAGCAGCAATACAACATATGAATTATCCTTGTGTATGTGTCAATACTGACTGAGAAGGACTTAAGAGTTCTCTTACAAAATTCATTAAAAATTTTACTTATGTTGGAAAAAGAACTTATCAAGCTTTGTCAACTTTCTTTTTGACTTGGGCAAACCTTAGAGAAAACTGGAACAAGAGTGTTATGGGTGCTCTAGAGGGTCTGTATCTTCTATGTAGTTTATGTTTCTTCTTGTGACAACACAAACAATAATATATTACAAAGGTTTATGTACTGTTACAAATGAACATATGTACATATATTTCAGTTAGGGGATTAGAGACTGCTGTGACCAGTGTTAAGAAGATGGATAAACCCAGTTGGTTTCAAACTTCAAGAACAAAACTCTAATAGATTCATTCATTCATTAACAACACACTGCATGCTAATGATTTTATCCTACACATTAATAATCATTACCACTATGTACTCATCACTTACACAAAAGTGCAACTCTTTAACAGTTATGTCTAAAGATAGCAGTGACCACACCCTGTCCCAGAGCTGATGCCATGTAGGTCACAATGATTGCCATGGTCCTTGGTGTTCCTGAGGTGCTAAGGTCAGGGTGACCAGAGTGGAGAGCCCTTTGATGAGATAAATCTGAGAAAAGACACCTGTCTTCTTCATCCTTCCTCAGTCACTGATGGTGTTTTAGCCTTCTCACTTCCCCTTTCCTCACCAAACACCTTTAATTGCCTTTAATTTTCCCATTCATCCTTCTGGGGTATTTGGTAGAATGTCCTACCCTTTGGCAGTCCCTTCTGCTCATCTTGCTCTGTATTTTGCAGCCTCTGGGATTCCTTCTCTCTTCAGCTACACCCATCCTTCTCAGCCCCATTGATGGTCACAATGCTCTCATAGTTACATAAAATGCTTATACATTGTGTCTGCTATGTCATTACAGTGTTACAAAATATTTACATGCACTTGTTGGTTACACTATTTCAGTACGTATATACTAGTTTTGGTTGTACCCTGATTAGGACAGTTAGAAATTATAGGTGGTAGAGAGAGGCCTCTACTTCAGATACAGTATCAAGGAGTTCAATGGAACATAGTTGCAGAAGACAAGGTGCTTTATGCCCTTGAAAGAAACTTAACTTTTGTTGTGCATTGAGCTACCATTACCTATGAAATTGCAACGATTTTGTGAAATATTTGTCGCTGTCTGAAAATGTGTAGTTCTGTTTTTAAATGTTCAGCTCGTCAATAATTCCTAATTATAGAATGCAGTGGCAATTAAAGTTAATTTATGGCCCTGAGCTCTTCCAAGAAAGGTACTGTGATATATTAGACTATCCAAACACATGGACATTGGCATTTAGATGAAATTATACAGCAATTAGTCTATAAGCACAGAAAGGCAAACCAGATTTAAAATAAAATCTTGAATAATTAATATGATTAAAAAATGGTCTACAGATATTAAAAAGAAAGGATTATGTTGAATATTACTGCAACATTTAAATAGGATTGAGATGTGACTCTTTTTTTACCTGACAATTAAATATGCAATGTAGAGATTAAAAAGTTTTAAAAAGTATATTAGCATCTCCTTTTACTATTAATTTTTCACTCTTACACATATTTTATCATTTAAGCTTCATCCTACTTTCTGATTTTCAGGAATATAATCTCTGTGATGAAGGACCTTAAAACATGTGATGTTAATTAATTTATAATCCCAGTGAAAAATATATGAGAATTATGCATATTTTACGAGATATGAACTGGTACTTATAGCAGTTGTGGTTTTTTTTTCTGAAGAAGAGGTTTTATAAGGATACAAACAATGCAGTTGCATTGATTGTCTACAATATTCTGCATTTGGAACACTTTTTCATACTTGGTCAGTCCTGTGTATTTTTAATTAATTGTCAGTAAATACAGTTCTATGTTTATTTCTCATGTTTATTTTGCCTCAGCTTTTTCAGTGTTTCCTAGAAGGAGTGAAAACTTACACACCCATTTAAAAAAAAAAAAAAATTACACCTTTTTATTTCAACCAACAGATAAAGAAGACCACCAAAGGCATGAAAAAGTATGCCCAACAAGAATTTCTGTCAAAAGTTCAAGATTTTAGAAATTATTAGTTCAGATAAAATATGAATAAGTAGTTCTTGATCTAGGCAAGAGAAATAGGAAGTACTATATATTTCATATGGTGATAAGGATGAGATAAAAGAAAAATGCAATTTTATCTGTTTTCCCAGTTCATTTGTTTATTTGACAGCAGCTAGCATTAGGTGAAAAATTATTTCATTTTTTTGATGTATTTTTATTATACTCTTTCCTGGAGAAGCTCTAAAGTACCATTTAAGTAGGGTTTATCATAACTGAAGAAGAATATTACTTTAAAATAGTTCAATTAAAAACAAAAATAAATCGATAGTATTTTTTAAAATGGCATGCACTTCAGACTAGGCTAACAGTGAATTATTCATTAATACTATGAGCTGTTTCTGTGCTAGAGAATATGATATAAAATTAACTCAATCCCTCTGTGTGTGTATATATACATAAATATAGTTAAATCCCTGAAGAAGCATGAAGAATTTAAAGATATAGAAAACATGGGAACGGAAAGTATCTCTCTGTGTAGTAGAGGATCTGTTCTGCAGGAAAGGAAGACCTTCAAGTTCAAGAACTTTCAAATCATCAGCTTTCATGAAACATTAAAGTCAGTTTAAACGTGTATTTCTGAGAAGAAGAAAAAAAAATAGATTCTTACAACCAACTGCAATCAAATTTTGTTAAAATTGATGGAGGGTGGTTTTGCGTAGGAATGCAAAAGAAAGACTACCTGGGTGCAAATTCTGTTAGAATTTGAATTTGGTGGATACTTCTAACTGATGTGTTTGTTACATGCTGAAAGTGAGTCAGAAAAACTGTTTATACAACAAACTTCCAACCTGTGTTAGGTACCTTGGTTGTTATCCCAAAATGGTACTTCTAATAAGGAGCACCACAGCACTAAGATATATAAATTGCCACCTGCTGTGACATCATTACAACAAGTACAGAGGTGGTAATTATGGGAATTACAGAAAATAAACATGGAAGTCCTGCTGTTTCCAAACACCTGCTGATAGGTAGAATGCCTGCTGCTATTTTCCTTTTAACATCATTTTCTGTTTTGTCTCCATCTTTAGAAGTAAGCAAACATGGATGTGTACAGTTTAAGAAGTCCTGCTGAAGTGGCAGACCAGATTAGGAAGCATATTGCAACATGCGCTTAGATCCATACCACTTGAGTTTAACTTAAATACAGCCTTTAAGATGAGTGCACAGACAGGGGATAATTCCCAGACTCAGAGAAGGTGAATGCTGGTGAAACTTACCAAGCTGTGAATTAATGAAGTTCCATATAGACAGTCAAGTTTAAGCTTGTAGAGCAAGATTTTGATCCTGTAATGTAATTTAAGTGTTACCTATGGCAATCATTTATAACAGAGGTTCAAAACAAGACAGTTGGAAAGTAGTAACTTTCTCTATATATTTTTAATAGTTTTTTTCCAATTGTAGATGCCTGAGATTAATTTATCAATTTAATTTTTTTATTTAATTCCCAAATTACTCCTGAAGGGAACTCAGTATTTCCCAAGGTTTGGGGTTTTTTTCTGTTACATCTGTGTGGAAATCTGGTTAGTAGTATAGCTCAAACAAGAGGCAGAGTTCTTGGTTGTTGCATTCTTCTAAAATTCAAGATATGTTGTATCTAGTAATATTTGGAGTTTCTATATGCAAGTGACATTGAGTATGAAGCCATGTCTTTTCACTTTAACTTAAAGGTAGCAAGAAAATTAAGAAATCATGAATAAATTGTTATTCATGACAATAATATAGAGATAAGTACATTATGAGTAGAGCAGCAACACTTCTCCTTTAATGACTATTTCTTATATAAGAAATATTTCTCTTTGTACCTCACTGAAATAATTTTAAGTGTGGATATTAACTAGTAGCTTTTAATATAATTAAAATCTCATTGTAAATTCAAATTTAAATAAAATTATTATGACTTGTAGAGCTGTTATTAAGTGGCAGAAGCAGTAAGAAATATAGAAGAAGAAATCAATTAAAATGTTAAATTTAGAATTTGTACAATTGGTCAGGAAAAGACAAAGAAACTATATTTTACAAATATCAAGTTTTTGCTTTTTATTTTCTCTTCATTTTCTGTGTCTCAGCACTGGTTTTCTTCTACTCTTACATATTGTTTTTCATCTGTTAAAATTCTAATTACATCCCTTCTAATATATAAACACAGATATTATTTTCCATCTCTGGCCATGCTAAATTCAATCGCATCTCTGACTCCTCCTTCCTAGCCATATTGTCAATCTAATTACTGCATCAACTTCACCTCTTGCATTTTGCTGGTGTTGACTTAACCACATTTCACATGGACTTCGTAAAGTGTACCTTAGAGCGCATTCCTTACTGTGAGTTGCAAATCTCTTGTCCTCACACAAGCCTTTAAGATTTACTCTTTTTAGTACATATTTCACCTAAGAAATAATGGAACTGATAAATACTCAAAATTACTAGCAGGGAATGTTCAAGGTGGGGTGGAAGATATGATTTCAACCAACTTTATATTTTTTTTATGTTTGTCTGGAGTTTTCAGTCATGAAAACAGAAGAAATAAAATGCAGATCCATTTAACCTCATTGCAAAATTTCATTTTCTTAAAATGTGTGAATTTTTCTTTCAATTCATTTGAATGCAATAAGCAACTGTCTTGTAGAAGCTACCATTTCTTAGAATGGGCCTGTCTCCTATGATGATAACATTTCATAAAATGACTTATATTTCTGATGATGCTAGGTCTCTTGCTTATAACTTACATCCCAGCTATTCTTGGAAATACTTTTCCAGAACTTCCAAGATGGAAAATGTCGTAAAGAGAAGATAAAGCTGAACTTGGAAAGATACGGTATCGGAGTAGCTGATTACTTTGGTTATGATGGACTAGTCTTTCTTGGTATGTACTCCCTAATTCTATGTGTATATTGGATTAAGATATGCTGAAACAAATAGAAATAAAATCTCATTTAAAGTATACTTACTAGAATAAATGAACAAGTACACAAAAGTAATCAACAAAGCAGAAAGCAATTCAAGTATTTTTCAATACCTGAAAAAGTTCTGGTTTTAATGAGAGGCAGTCATTAAAGTGTATTATCTTTTGCTCTCAGATGGATGATGTTTTCTGCTGCTTTCTTCTTTCCTACTCAGTTGACAGGTCTCTAATTGCCCAGCATGCCCTTTTAGAAATAAACTTTCTGCTTCCTATAGACCATTAAGCTTCAGATTTGCCCCTGGTGGTATGCCCTTATTCATCTTCTCCCCGGCACTTTTTGCAGTGTCTCAACTCTCCTGTAATGACTATGGTAGAACCAACTCATTATCTACTTGTTTTGCCCATTCTTTGCTCATTATATTATTACTGTTCCCCATAAACATTCTTGGAATATTAGTTCTGTGTTTTCCCAACAGAACATTTTTATGTGTGCAGCTGGTGAGTTTCCTTCAGAAAACCTCAAGCTTCCTCTCTGTTGCTGCACTACTCCAACAGTTTATTCCCTATTTTGACACGAAACAAGTACACACATAAAGGTACTCTGCTGGGGCTGCCTGCTGCCTCTCAACTGGAGATGTAAAAACTCAGCAGGAAAGGAACACCAGCTTCAAATTTCTTTTTGTTGCCCCCAACTGTGCAGGATGTTGCCATGCTGTTAAATCCAGCTGACTTTCTGGAAGATGTAAATTTGCCAAGATCTGAGGGGGCTATGATCTTCCAAGTTCCTGATGCTACGTTCCACGGGAAGTCATTTCTATTCTTACCACTTGCCAATCATCAGTCTCCTCTGGCTCCTTTCCAGCCCTTCTCATTTACTCTTACCGACTATGACCAACACTAGGCACATTTTCTTTCTTTCACTTTCAAAAATCAGTCTGATTCCAATTTGTACACATATCTTCCAAAAAGGTGTCATGCAAGTTGCAAATATGCTTCTTTTTACCAGACCATCTTTTCAGGTAAATTTACCATTCATATAAAATTGTCTCCTAGATCTAACACAGCTTATATTAAGCATTTTCTCCAGGATACGTCTATAGCTTAAAACTGTTTCTTTAGTTTCATTTGGGCATGCTACTTTCAGCTATTGAAAGAGAGTATGCAGTTTCATTTTTGTGTGTTTTATCATTAGATGAGTATTCTTCCTATTATTTTTTCCCTAGTTCTTCCTATTTCTGACAACTCTTCTCAAAAGGGCCTCATGATGTAGCTTTGTAAAACATTTCAAGCTACCCCACTTATAGCTTTTATTATTTTTTAATAATTTCAAAATGATTGTGTGTAGAACCTAAAAGGGCTAGGACAGAATGCCAGTTTGTACATCGGCCACATATCAATGGTGCAGGCAGTAAATGGAATTAACAACAATGAGACATCTATCTGTTCTAATACTGGACACATTTGGTAAAAACTTTAATCACCTTTTAACAAAGAGAAAGGAGGAGTAAATTCACTGAATCAGTTATGTCTTCATCATTAATATTCCTGTTTGTTACATTGTGTAAGTGTGTACCAAACTGATCTTAGACTTATTTTAATCTAATTTCTTCCATCTTTGAGATGGTTGGACTTTCTCTCTTTGATAAGTGTTCCAAGAATTATTGTGTTTTAGATAGTATGACTAAACTGAAAGGATTTGGGATAAGCACAGCACTGTCAATTGTAGGTGTTACAAACCTAAGAATTATGGCCAATTTTCTCCTTGCAATGGTTTATTTCTATTTTGTGTCCATAAATGATGTAAGAATCCTGTTGGAGTCCATGTCACCAACATACCTGTTCAACTCAAAAGTGAAAACAAAGGGGTTTAGTTCCAAACCCATTTTTTTCCTCTCTAAGAGGGTCAGCAAGTGTTCTTTGTCATATCTGTAAGCAGTGAGATTTTGTCTACTGCTCTAATTTTTGAAAATTTATAATTGTATTTTGGCTATATTATAGACCTATGTTTTGAACAAAATACCTGCTGATGTCATATCACTGAATCAAAGACAGAATTAAACAAATTTGGCTCCAGCTTTGCCCACAGTAGCAATGCAGACGTAGCAGACCGTAGCCAAGAGGGTAGTATGTACAAGACAGCATAGGACCTGGCAACAGCACTGTGCGTGTTCTCATCTCCTCCTTGGGATGGATTGTATTCCATAGGAGGGGATGGACTTAACACATGAAGTGCACCAGGGGGGCTTTGGAAATTTATTTTGCTCCTTAATTTCATCCAGAAGATGTCCAGGTTTCGTGCTCTGAAACTGCTCTAGACTGGGAATGAAAGCAGAGGCAGTAAGGATAATTGGGAAATTTGTTTCAAAATTCCAAAAAAAAGGTGCATTTTGACAGATCTGAAAAGAAGAAATTTACCACAAAATCTAACAAAATGAAATCAAGTAGATAGTCTCAAGCAATTTCCTAAAAAAGCAAGTACAGTGGAAAATACATCAATAAGTACTGATATTTTACAAACTGACTGTCAATGAGACTCCTCATCAGCACACTCAGGTTGTGCTCTGCAATGTATAAAAAATAATAAAAGTGCTGAATTTGCCCCTCTGATGGGGAAGCATGACAGCTGAACACCTCCTTGCTATGTTCTGTCACTGGTAGCTTTTGATAAGCCCCTGCATGAACCAAACATGTTATAGCTTTGAGTTCACCTGTGTACTTGCCACAAAGTATTTAATTTCCATTTTTCTTATTTGGATAATTACTTTTCTCATGCTACATGTATTTTAAAGCTATACAACAAAAGAAACCAAATGACAACTTGCTTATCTGCAGAATCTTTACTTCCATTGATGACAGCACGTTACTTTTTATACAGGATACTTTCATATACTGAGTACATGGTGTCTGTGGTTTTTACAGATATCAGGACTGTTTACAACTAAATTTTATGAGACTTTCAGATAAAGATTTGTGAGTCTGTACGGACTTCACAGGTCTACAGATCTAATGTAAAAATATCTTGGTGTGAGAATGAAGACAATAAAGATTCCAGCCACCAGCACCTGTACCAGGATTCTTTTTTTTTTTTTTTTCCCCCCTGAGTAATAGAGATTGAATAGTGGAATTACATCCTAAAGCACTACTCTTTACTTAGTAAAAAAGTTTTAGGTTATGTTTCTGTGGGTTTGGTTTTCCTTTTTTTAAAAAAAATCTTCCTATTTGGTGAGCAGCCTTATTCTATTCCGACTTCAGTTTAAGTCTATATTACAATTCATTTAATTTACACATTCTGCAAAAATTTTATAACGAGATCTCATCCAATAAAGAACAAAATGTGTGATTGAAATACTACTGTTATGACAAAATATTAATTCATAACAAATACCCTTTGCAATGTTCCTTTCCACTATTTCACACTCCAATGGTTTTAACCCAATTGTATGTCAGATGCATCAGGATCTTCATATTCCAATGCACTGGAGACTAGTGAAAATTCTTGTTGACTTCGGTGAAAATGGAATTTATTTGTATACAAGCAGATTTTGAAGCCACTTGACAAAACTCTGTGGCATTTTACAAGCATTTTCTGTTAGCTAGAATAGAGTACTGGGCATCAGATTATTTTTTTTAAGATGTTATTTCTGTCTTCTTTATTAATTTGCTGTACAATTTTGCTTATGTCTAGTTTTCTATGCTCAGTGCGCTTATCTGTAAAAGGACTGTAAAACCTCACTTACCTCAGAGACATCATGTAAGGGTTAATTGACATTTCCATGATGCTTTGAAGTCTGCAATGGAAGTCACTGTAGAGGTTGGAATACCTTTATCGTTATTTCCACTCTTACTACTTAGAGTAGTTTACACTATTTTTTCTCTTTGTCTCATATTCCTGATCTCTCTCACAAAAAAAACCAAAAAAACAAACAAAAAAACCCCACCAAAAAATAAACCACCAAAAAACCCAAACTTAAAGTCACATACCAACAATGGGAGCTAGATGTATATTTAGTAGCGTTTCACCTTATTCATGTGGCTTTTCATCAATTTGCCACAGGGAAACATCTGTTGCTACATGTCACCTCTCTTGCCTCTTCCCCTATCCAAAGGTTTCTGACCTTCTGGCTTCTGTATCATTCAATAGTATTCTTTATTTTATCTAGTTCATAATGACTGAATTTCTAATGTTTTGCATGCACTTCCTTTAGTCACTTTCTCATTTTTATTAGGTTTTTCATTTTGCTGTCATTTTGTCACTGTTTCACCAGCCATCTGGCCTGCTAATTTTCCTCTGACTTTTAGTACTTTCCTCATCATTGCCTCATGTATGTTGGAAAGAAGTGATTACATCCTGCTGTCAGGCTTGGGGTTTTTTTATTTTTTTTCACCATGAGTACATCTTTCTTTATCTTACTGAGTTTTTCTTTATGTAGTTGAAGTCATCAGGAAGAAAACGTATTTTCATAAAACTCCATCAGTTTTATGATTAAAAGAGGCAAAATGTAAGGCAGAAAGGATAGTAAAGGGTGTGTTTTACCTCAGCTAAAGTCAAAAGTCTACTTTGTAGAAAACAACATCCAAGGAAGTTCCTTGAAAGTAACTTTAATATTCAATAGAGATAAGCAGTGATTTTAGGGTATGATTTAGATGATCTATTTTAAACATCTATGCAAGAATGAGATAAGTATCAACCTACTTCTCTCTACTAACTGTAGAAATTTTGTAGACTATTAGTTTATTTGAAAAAAACCTACATTTGGCCAGATGAACCCCATACTCTGACTCTGTGTTCAGTTGTGGATACCAAATTATATCCATGGCTGGTAAATGTTCAAACAAGAACTGTAGGAATGCATACAAGTAGTCCCAGAGTCTGTCAATTTTTTAAAATCAAGACGATACTTTCAAAGATAAAGTAGTTCAAGGAATTCATACAGTCTATACGGTTTAGTAATCAGACTACATTACCACAGTAAAACCTTCAGACCTTTAAGTTTTTAAAGTTACTTATTTGTTTCAGAGACGGCAGCAAGTTTGGGATGCCTCAATTTTGGCTTGCTCAGGCTGTGGCTTGCTGAAGCACATTAGTCATGATTTTAAGAAAGCTAAAAAATCACAGCTTCTGCTGATGTTCAGTACTCCAAGAAATTAATCTTCCACAACTTCAATGTGAGCTTCCAAATCCAAAGCAAGCAACTCATCAGTCTACCCATATCTCAGTATGTCATTTGCTTTCATTGAAAATGATTATGGCCTGATTGATTTCCTGAGGCCATTTGGACATTTTCACACCAAGTTAATATGGTTCTAGCTAATGAATTTCTACTTATTGCAAGATAGGACCCTTGGTCCTTTCCATTTTCTTAATGCAAATTTTCCATTTTAATTGCAGATTTTGATCTTCTCTTTTGGAAGAATCAGAAATTGCTGTGTTTCTACAAAGTTCAAAACCTACCATCTGATAGTCTGTGGTGCATGTGTCAAGCCAGGGAAACAAGTCCTATGGCTATTTCTGAGCTAAATAAATATTATACAGCTTGTGTGAAAGGGATGGAAATCAATGAACTAGTGCTCCTTCACAGGACAGCACAGGTCCAGCATCCTATGCTGAACAACACTAAAATTTTATTCTTGACAAAATTAACTGCACTATCTCACCTGGAATTATGGCTTGTAGCCATCTATGTTGATGCCAAGTGGTTAACCACATTTTCCATGGCAACAAAACAAAGAGGTTGGGGTATATTTTTGGGTTTGGTTTGGGGTTTTTTTGATAGTTATGAGTAAGCTCTGTTAATTCAGTAAGCCATCAGGACTCAAACTTGTTCTGGCCCAGAAAACACATAGTCATGGTACCGCGACTGAGCTAGTGAAGTCTATGTAACAACCTTATTTTCTCAGTCACTGTGCTGTGCTGACTGTAGTTGTATAATAATCTCTGGTCAGAGACGGCCCATGGCTTGGAACTTGAAGAGCTTGTGTTTTCATGGAAAAATAAGTCACTTTTCCTTTTGTCATAGTTTACAATCCCCCTTTTCACTGCAGCATGTAATCCAATTTGTTCAAAATAGTTGCAGGAATTATGCTGTGAAACACCAGCAAGGTATTCTCAAGCTTTATACCTTTTCTTTGGAGAGCATATTGATGGGGAGGCAGATAAGAGAGAAGCATTTGCATCTAACCAGTAATGGCTACTCCTGTCCTATAGTCAGTATGGGAGTACTTACTATAGTGAGGAGACCAAAAATGTCTTATAAAGTACAACCTGTGCTGTGTCTCTTGAATGGGCTGTTCTGCTTCAAAATTAAGAATGATTATTTAAACAAGGGGCAGGAACCTGTTCCTTTCTCTAAACTTCCTTTCACTTTAAAATCCAACACACAGATTTGTTATTAATATCTGTGGTTCCTGGGACAGAAAAAGACAGACGCTACATCCTTAACTGGAGTAGATCTTGGGAAGCAGGGCAGGAAGAGCCAGGAGGCAGTTGTGATCTGGCTGAAGTTTTTAGGTCATGTTACTAAAACTACCATTCAGCATTTACCTTGGCATTATAACTTTGTTCCCAAGACTGTACTGTGGTTTGACTGCCATTATATGACCTGGCCAACCCACCTCAGTATTTGTCACAAGGATGTAGCTGATGTTCAAAACCTGCATTAATGATTCTGAACTACATCTTGCACTTTTGCCACTGATGTTTGTAACAAGACACGATGCCATTCACTCTTAACTTTAACATCACTGCCTGCAAAATGTGTTGCTGCTATTCCAAGTATTCCTACGACTGTATATGTGAAAATATCTCACATGCCAGAGGATGTTTGACTGCTTTCAGATTATGTGATGGTTAGCATTGTTTGATGGGACAGCTCTTTGCTGTTAAGGTCTTTGAAGCTGGAGTTGTTTTAATCTTCGGAATATCCTGTGACCATCATAGATCCTCTTGTGAATGCGGTTTCTCCTCTGCAATTTTCCATACTGCTCACTTCTTTTAAAGCATTCAAAAAGTTATTTGCTTTTTTGTGAAATGTCTCAATAGCTGATTCGATTACCACATTTAAATAACACAGGAAAGTATAAATAAATCAAACACTAATGTCACTCCAGGGGGCAATAATGTTATTTACAGTGTGAACATGAACATCTTCGACAGAGCAGGTAAATTCCTAGTGGAGATTACATGATAGATATCACCAAAGAGAATGTTTGTAATGTTTCCTTTATTCTTCAAATTTTACCAATTTCTGCAACATTGACATGGGAACTAGAATTGATACTATGTACTGCTGTTCTTTTTCAGTATTTGGAAATCATTTAATATTCTTTATATATTAGTGAAAATTTAAGAAGAATGAATTTTGATAATATGCACTTTCTTTTTAAAATTTGGAAATATATTTGCTTTCCACAGCTGTGAATCATTTAACAGAATCTTTCATGGATATATTTTTTAACTATGTATGACTCTGAAAGATATTTTTCCCTGAAGATAAATTTCCTTAAGTGATATACGTATTTTTCCTAGGAAAATAATACAACTGCATATTAGACACTGCCACTCTAACTGAAGCATGTTACTCTTTATACTGTCACCTTCATTTCACATCTCAGTATATCCAAGAATGTCTAAATTAGCTTGCTGCCTTGGAATTTTTTTGTATGATATCATTTCTGGTGATCTTAATGCTGACAGAAAACTGCATAAGGAAGAAATATCTGTAACAGACAGATAAATTATTTTTGTATAATTTTCTACATCTTAGCAGTTTTGGGTCTGAGTTGACTTTTTGAAAAACGGAAATACCGTCTCGTTTTTTGGGGGAGGGTTGTTTGTATGTTTGTTTGTTTTTCTTAGTATTTGTTCTTGCTTTATTTTGCAGTATGACTGGGGAAAAAAATAAGAAGGGGAAAGGAATGGAATATGTGCTGAGTACTTCAGCTGCCTGACTGGCGAGCCATCTGGAGACACGAGGTGTCTCAGATGTCTTCGTCTCACTGTTGGCTACAACCCTTCCTTGAGTCAGAAGGAGGGAAGGAAATGCTGAAGGCTTTTGATAATCAGGGGACTTGCGGCTGAAGCCAGGATTAGGCACATTTCAAGACTTGTAAAGAGCAGTCAAACCTCAGTATCTATGTGCAAATTTAGGTAGAACAGTTTGGCCTTTATGACTTGCATCTACCAAATCAGAATGTGTGATGATTAACGCCTTATAATACAAAGGTAGTTACTTCATATATTAAAGTAAGAAGTTTTCTATGTAGTCTGTGATGGGATTAAACCCAGTGTGTCTGAATTTGTCATTTATATTAGGAAGTATGATAGATGGAGATCAGAAAGAGGTGAAATATTACAGAACATACTTATACCTAATGTCTAATTGGTATAAGAGGTCTAATAAGGCTGGTGGCAAGTGTGCAGATGGATCACTAAAAGCTGGATTACTGCTTCTATTAGGCCAGTGGCTGCTGAATTCCTACATTGTAAATTAAGAGTTCTCACCTTTAAATGTCCATTTATTGTGTCTGAATAAGGTGATCTGTGCCACTGACTCACAGTGTTCTCAAAGACCAGTTTGGAAATTTACATATAATAGATTTTTTGTTTGTTCATTTTCACTGAGCTAAACTCCTTCAGATACTTCTTTTCTATGTAAATCTTTAAGCAAGGATGGATGAATGGTACCTGCTTATAAGAAAGGACACATTTCTATCTTGATGTCCTGCTTCAAGATGAGGATCATATGAATTGTATAAAGAATCAAAATATGGTAAATACTGCTTATGCTAAGATTCAGTATTTGTCCAGCAATTTGACTGTGAATGAGGAAATTGGATAGCCGTCTCTAATAATACTGTTTTTTTGCCAAATGTTAAAACAATATGAAGGATCTTATTAAAGTGATCTAATTGTTAATAAGGTCTGTTAACTATCACCATGAAATAGATACTTGAATTCTTGAACTGTTTTGCAGTACTGGCATGTCTGACCTTAATTGTGAATAACCTAAAAATACCATTTCTCTGTATTTTCCTATCATTATACATCAATTCTCCAAATAAAACCATGGATATTTCTTACACAAGTTCTCCATTGGTTTTCTTCACTACAGTTTTATTTCTACAGAAATTTTTTGCTTGCATTTCAATGCCTGCTGAAATAGCTATGTGATTTCAATTCAAGTTCACTGTGTTTTTCTGTTTTTAAGTGTAGTTCAGTAGTCTGAGAATAACATGACTATGCCAGCAAGAGAATCAGAACACATCTATCCTGTGTGAAATAAGATATTTTTTCCCTCGGTCTCTAGAAATACATTTTCATTTTCAGGCTGATCTCTCTGGTTAATAAACAAAACATTGATTTACAAAGAAAATAGTTTTAAATCACAGCAAAAAATAGTTTTGGATACAATCTTAAAATGGGATGTGTCTTGAAACTTTGGAAATCACAGTCATTTAAAATAGAAGTTCATCTATTTTTACATTTCTTAAAATTATATTTTCATAGAATCATATAATGTTTTAGGTTGGAAGGAACCTGAAAAATCATCTAGTTTGAACCACCCTGCCATGGGCAGGGACACCTCCCACTAGACTAGATTGCTCAAAGCCCCATCCAGCCTGGTCTTGAACACTTCCAGGGATGGAGCAGCCACAACTTCTCTGGGAAACCAGTTCCAGTGCCTCACCACCCTCAAAGTGAAAAATTTCCTCCTAGTATCCAATCTAAATCTGCTCACTTCCAGTTTGGAGCCATTACCCTTCATCCTATCATTACACGCCCTTGGAAAAAGTCCCTCTCCAGTTTTCTTGTAGGCCCCCTTTGGGTACTGGAAGGCTGCTATAAGGTAACCCCTGAGTCTTCTCTTTTGCACGCTGAACAACTCCAACTCTTTTAGCTTGTCCTCATAGCAGTGGTGCTCAAGCCCTCTGATCATCTCTGTGGCCCTCCTTCAGACCCACTCCGGCAGGTCCATGTCCTTCTTATGTTGGGGGCTCCAGAGGTGGACACAGTACTCGGGATGGGATCTCCCAAGAGACAAGCAGAAGGGCAGAATCACCTCCCTCAATCTGCTGGCCCCACTTTTCTTTGATGCAGCCCGAGATACAGTTCGCTCTCTGGGTTTCAAGTGTACATTGCTGGCTCATGTTGAGTTTCTCATCCATCAACATTCTCAAATCCCTCTCCTCTGGGCTGCTCTCGATCCATTCTCCACCCAGCCTTTATTTGTGCATGGGATTGCCCCAACCCACGTGCAGAACCTTGCACTTGACCTTGTTGAACTTTATGAGGTTGGCATGGCCCCACCTCCGAAGCTTGTCCACGTCCCTCTGGATGGCATCCCTTCCCTCCAACATGTCAGCCACTCTACACAGCTTGGTGTCATCAGCAAGCTTGCTGAGAGCGCACTCAATCCCATGTCACCAACAAAGATGTTAATTAGTACTGGTCTCGGTACTGACCCCTGAGTAACACCACTCATCACTGCTCTCCACTTGGACATCAAGCCGTTGACTGCAAATGAATGCAACCGTCCAGTCCATTCCTTATCCATTGAGTGGTCCATCTGTCAAATCCATGTCTCTAATTTAGAGACCAGTATGCCATGCAGGCCTGTGTCAAATGCTTTTACAAGACCGGGTAGACTTTTTTGTATTTGCATTTCGGCAAGATGTTATCAGTTTCATTAAAAAGTCAGTTTATCTACCATTATTCATATTAAATTTTATGCTTTTTTTGAGAATTCACCTTGAAATTAGTTTGGCTAGTTAACACATAAGGCACTTAAGTTTATTGGTGCAGAGGCAGAATTTGATGGAAAAAAAAATATTATATTTATGCACTTTTCCATTCCTTCTATGTACAGGTGGATCTGCTGTAGGTGGTAGAGTTACGTCTATAGTTATGCTGCCCAAAGTTTTCCTCAATAATACTCTTACAGTCACTTATAAATTTGTGAGATCTATTAGTAAGGTTGTAATTTTCCACATTGAGCATTTGTTAGTCATTTTAAAACACAGCAATTTAATGTAATAATTTATGTCTTCTTATGCACAGCAACAAAAGCATATGAAATAATTTGCAATCATTTCATGTGCTTCACTGTGTTATTTTAACATCCTTTTATATACTTTCATTTATTATTTGTCATCTTTTCCTTTCCTAATGCGAAAGCATATGAAGTACAGTAAATTTTATGTTTTTCAACTCTGTTTCTTTTGCCAATGTTTCATATATAGAGATCCAAATGTTTAATGGTAATGGTATTATCACATGCCAATGTTGCATCTGCATCTAAGTCCTTAAAAATAAAACCCTCAGGTTTGGAAAGACACTTGGAATCACAATAATTTTTCATACTTGAATCTGAAACAAAAACAAGCCTCCTTAACGTGTCTCAAACTATTATCACTGAAATACTTATAATTTTTTTAAAATAGATATTTACATCCCCTTTATTCCACAATGCTGACTTGATCCTTGGGTTGTAAGTTTGGACAGAATTCCAAGCTAGCAGCCACATGTTCTCTACCCCTAAAACTGAATGATTTATTTTAGCCCCAAATAGGACAACCTACTTGTTTAGGGTGTCAAGACTTTAGTCTTCCTTTCAATTGCAATGGGATTAATTACACTTAGGTACAAGCCTAACAGGTAATAAACATTAAGCCGTTAGCGTAGCCAGTCCTATTAGCATCCTTAATACCTGCTTCACAACTATTTCTTGCAGTCAGTTATGTTTGGATTCTCAGGTCTACAGAGTAAGTAAAGGGTGTGTCATCAGAGAGATGTTCTGATATTAGATTATTTCTCTACAAGCAAATAATATGTACGTCTTTTCTACATTCTACAGTAATTTTCTGGTTAGCTAAACTTTTTGTTATCTCTTTCTGCAGTTCATTGCTCTCTTACTGCTGATTTCTGCCTCTGTTTTGAAACAAGGAAGTGTTGCAGACCTGGATTTGATGCTGCACTCTGCACTTTTTGAAGTCTCCCTAGGCAGATGTTAGACAAAATTTCTTTTTTTCTCCCCTTCCCCATGACACTGTGCTACATGTGGCTACTCATCTGTTTTATTTTCCCCATCAGCAAATCACCACAGTATCCTTGTGGCTCAGTTATGCCTACCAAGCTCAGAACCATGCTGGAGAAGGTGCAGTCACAGCATCCCAAGAAGAGTAGAAGAAATGGACTCTTAGGACATAGTCTTCCCAGAGCTCTGGGTCAGAAAAATTGAAGGCGAAGGAAAAACTGTCCTAAAAACCTCCACATTGTCATGTCACAGGAAAAATAATTTCTACAGAAAGGTAAACAATCTAATTTCAGCTACGCAGAGGTGCTGTAGATTACCAACAAACCTGTAAACTATATTGTTTATTTGGTTAAGGATAATTCTGAGGTGGAGGTTTGATAGGGGGGAAAAAAAAAAAAAGAAAAATTACATTCAGGATTTTAAGTAAATGCTTGGGGTGTTATTTACTGACAGATTACTACCATAATGTTTAAGAGGTCTATACAAGACTGGTGTATATGTAATAATCTGTAATCATGAATGTGACTAGACCAGTGTAGCATTGCTAGGTGAGAGTCCTTGAGATTTACATTTGATTTCTTAAATTATTCCTTAGTTTGGCAGCTTCAAGTTTTTCCTCAACTATTCCAATATTGATAAATGCTCTGTCAAGATGCAGTAAATGTCATTTTGGTATTAGCAGTGAAAGATCAATCACAACAGAAATGAGCATGCTCTGTGAACAACATTAGCAACAAGAAGGTCCAACTCATTTAATTAGCTACTAGTTCCCTAAAGGTTTGAATGTGTGAAATGTTCTATAAGCAGTGCAATATTTTATTATTACTTTACACAAGGTCCTAGCTAGGCGTAATGAGGGAAATTTGGATTTTTCTCACAGGAAATTGGACCAAAAAACCGTAGTCAACCAGGAATTGAGCAGCTAAAGGGATTAGAAAAACCTTAAGTCTGACAACTTTTACTGTGGAATTATAGATTTATTTTTTAATAGACTTTGGCTCTAAATTCATTAAAAATGTTAACACAGGAAACAATTAAGAGCCAGCAGAAGGAATTGGGCAAACAAAGACATTAATCAAGGGTTCCTCAAAATGAAAAATCTCTTTAGAAATTACATGAAATATCATGTGGTAGCAGAGTGAAATCCCAAATTGTTCTCAAATGTACTGCAGAATAACAAAGTCCAGATGGAAGAAGGCTTGAAGTACTGCACTCATTAGGGTGAGTAAATCATGCATTCTTTTGAGATATACTAAATTATGTTGGATCACAGTGTACATTGCACTGTAAACTGAGTCTCTGAGAATATACACGTATAATCATAACTATGGGCTTGGTTACATAAATAATGAAAACCTGAAACCTAGCATTACATTTCCATTACATTTCCTCCTTTGAAAATACATAAGTGAAATGTTTTAAAAAATAACCCATTTTCTTTCTTTTCTGCTTCTGATTAAGATTGTTTTATGAATAATTCACAATATTTTCCACAGAGATGGAGAATGAGAATCATTCATTGGATTGTAACTGCATACATTTCCTTTCTGTAATCAGCTTGGGACACTGAAGCAGAATGATGAGGTTGACTTAGGATCCCCTTTTGTATCATAGATATTAAGCAAATCAATTCTACTCAATATCCCAGTTTGTATTCTATGACTTGTGAAAAAGAAATGTGTTTTGAATTTTCAGTTTGGCTTTACTAAACAATGCCTTTATGCCATTTTACAGTATCAGTGAGACCCAATCACTGAATCGTTTTAGCCTACATAGAATAGATAGTGTGTTGTGAACTTTGGTTTTATACTTCAGTGTTTTTATTACTAAAGAAATAAATGATGCAATGTTCTTAAACTTTGTTTCCCATCCACCCCCCTAACCTTCATGGTATGGCAATTTCTAGTAACATTGTTATTCTCTCTTTTTATGATGTTGCTGAATTACTTCTCTCTAGTCTTAAGGAGTTCCCAAATGATCAAATGATACTTCTAAAGTAATCCTCTGCCTAGGAAGGAAACAAGAACTTTATTTTTTTTCGGTATTAGTCATATTCTATCGCTACTCTTTTTTCTTTTTTTTTTACATTAAAATAGTACACCTTCCAAAAACAAATCAAAATTATCTTTATTGCTTTCAACTCTTCCAGCAGATATGCATTGTGAACATCAAAGAAATGATCATGACTAAGCCACAGTTACATGATTAATGCTATCACAGAGGTCTAAAGAAAGAAAAGCCTAATTTGTCATTTAAGCTTATCTTCAAGAATGCTGTCTTGATTTGATTGTTGTAACCTCAATAATTTGCCAGGAGATTAAGCCCTGAGATTCTGATGTTATATCTGAAAATGGGAACAAGCCTGCTCATTCCTTATGCATTTTGAAAAATGAACCCTTTGTCTATTTCCCTGCCAACACAGCTTTGTATTTCATTGTGCACTTATTAGTGTTTTGTTTTGCTGGTTTTCATGTCACATTACTGCTTTCCCTAGCAACCCTCACCAAGCTTAAAGGATTTTATTGTAGGAAGTTACTTACAAGTCAGCTAAATTCTTCCCACTTTTAATTTAAGCTTATTTTACTATAGTTTTAAAGTCATAAAATACAGCACTATGTTTTTTAACAATATGTTATATTATTTTACGAAGAATCTGGAACTTATGGATCACCTGGAGAGCTACTGAGCATGTTCGGGAGAAGAAAGCTCAACAGACATACAAACAGCCAAGAGAAAGTGATGGTCCCTACAGTGAGGAAGAGAGATCCTTTAATTTATGCAGAGAAACTGCAGATTTGAAGTCAGGTGCACAAATCTTTTTACTTCTGGTCTCTCTTCTTTAGTTGCTTTTGATTTTCTCTATTTAAAAAATAAAAGTAATAAAAATTGAGCATCTTGATTTCATTCACATATATTTTCTTAATTTCAGGAGTTTTCCAGTCTTTTGGAACAGTTGTTTATGAAAGGAAAAGTCTGGACTGAACCTCCTTAAAGCAATTTCCAGTGCATTGTCGTTTCAGGCAGCAAAATAATGGAAAAGGTTCCTTTTATATTTCTGAAAACCTGAGAGCCCATAATAGGAGGAACTGAAGAGAGACAGGGAAATGCAAAGGAGGATGATTAGTAAAATGAGAATAAGTGAGGTATGTGTTTGTTTCAGTGAAATCAAAAGGTATAATGTGAGATGCAACTATTGCCTTAATCTTTATACGATTTAAACTGTAACTGCTGTTATTCTCCATGCCCTGTAGCACTGTAGGTTAGCTGTATCAATTTTATTTTTTGCGGAATGACATTTGGAATACAGAAGGCCTGTAGGAGGGCACCATGGGTAAAAGATCTCATATGGAAACTCACTTTCCCAACCATCAGTGTTACAAATCCAGAAATTATTTTGTCTCTAAAAGCACTGCTTAACGCTGTTCCCTTTTCAAGTCTTCTGCTTGTGACTGCAAGTGGTGGCAAAATGAACTAGAGATCTTTTAAAATATTTGGTTTTAAAAGGAGTATTACATATTGTCCAAGGATTTCACAAGATTTACTTTGAAATATAAAGTGAATAAATATACAAATAAATGTATTTAGATAAAAAAATAAGAATCTTGGAACTATGTTTAATTAATCATAAGATAACTGGGAAATTACACAGGAAAGCCAAGATGTAGTACATTAAAATTATGAGTGAATAAATTTAATGAACAGATTTATCAAAATCCAGAAAGGTCTTATACTGAGTAAAAACTATAATGGGACAATTATTATTAAAACTAGATGAGTATAACATCAGTTTTTACAAGGGCAATACTACAGATAAAAACTGAAAATTGTATGAATACCTGATTATTAATCTGAATATAAAATAAACAATGGAAATGCAGTTCTGAAAGGCCATTATTGAATTACTTTCTTGATTAGGATTAAGAAGAGAAAATGATCAACAACACAGTATATGCTGTGAAAACTCTGGCTGTTGCAATGTTTATGAAGAGAAGACCACTCAAACATATGATTTTAAACAGTGATGTTTATACCTCAGATCAACTTAATTACAATTTGTAGCTGTATAGAATTACCTAATCTCCATCTGCTTCTCCAAAAGCAGCAAAAAATTATGAGGACACCAGACATGTAAACTGTTCCTTAATAGAATCCATTTGGAACTCTTGAAAGAGAAAGCATTAGAAACAGAATAAAAATGAACTTCGAAAGCCCTCACAGAAATCCTAGGTATTAATCAGAAGAAAAATCATTACCAAGCAATTGCTTATTAAAACACTTAATTGCAATAAATATAAGAAGAAAACTACCCCCATTTTATTAAATGATCCAGGTCATGAAGAAATGAATATGTATGAGCTATAAACAGTGCATATAGACTGCACTTTCAAGGCCAGATATAAGTTTAATAAAAGAGGAAAAGCTGACAGTTAATAATGCTACAGATTTGTCTTTGAGAAGAAAAAGAGACACTAATGATCAAACCCTGGAAAGGATGTGTAGGGAAACGATAAAGGTGAAGAATGAAATATATGGATAATAGATTTTATTACAGGTATCCAGAAACTCAGGAGATTGCATAAAGACCCACCGATGGGATTTTTTTATTTCTGACCTGTACACTTATCATCTGTTCTGTATTGTGTATTCGCTGTGGACAAGCTCCTGTTTAGCCTAGCTGACCTCAAAGCAAAATTTATTGGTTATCTATTCAAGTTCCTTTTTATAAATTGTCTAATCACTAGTTCAGTTGTTAGAAATATTGATGTATCTCTTGATCCTGGATTGAACTTTGGGGATCATATGTATAAGGTCTTTGAAGATTTTTTTTCCTTTTCTGGAATAAAACTTGTTTGAGGGAGGGAGGTGTTGGTTTTGGTTTGGGTTGTGTTTTTTTGACAGCATATCTATTTTCCATTGTTCTTTTGAGCTTCCACTTACAAAAATGTAGTGATATTAGTACACTACCTGATCTTCCCAATAAATATCTGAAATGATAGAAATTGATTTAGAAACACTTGGCATTATCCAAATGCAATGATCTCATGAAGGTTTGAATTTTTTTCCTCCTATTTTAACTGTAATGCAATACAAAACCTGATTGATTTAAACTCAATAAACGTTATTTGGTATTTTCAAAGGATAAAACATGTTTCCCCCCTTTTCCTGGCTGATTCCAAGTAATTATAAAGATGCTGGGTAAAGTATGTTGAAAATAAAATTCGTGTCTTGAATTATCCTTAAAATGTGTGGTAACATTGCAAATGGACAGGTATATTATGGATGGAAAGACAAAATATAAGTGGGATGTAGCCTTTCCCCATTATTATTACTGTTCAGTATGACTTGCAGTTCTTTTCATGGTATGGAAGAAAGACAAACATTCATCCATTTCATTCAGCTGTGATTGTCTCTGACTTTTTCTGGTTACTATGAGCTTTCTATCTCCTTTTCCTATGTACAAGTGCTTTGGTTCTGCTTTTTAACCTTTTTTTTTTTTTTTAAACAGGTGTTAAAATTTGAATATGATGATAACCACAAATAAAAATAATAACTGTAAGATGTTTTTTAACAAAACTTAAAGTTATACAAAATTTTCCAGTACCAGTGGTAGTGAGACCCAACATAATATTAAAGATATGTCTCACTATGTTATTTTGCATTACCCAGTCTTTAAGTTCCAAAACATCCCTGATTTTACTATTACAATGGACAGTTATATCTATCTATCTATTTTTAGATAATTAGATGTGTTTAAAAAAACCCACACCAAAATGCCAAAACCTTAGCTCCTCACCAGTAAATTGGACAGTTGCTCTACATAGTGGCTCAGTCAAGTAGTTGCATATATTTACAAGTTGAGACAAATTTCTAGAAAAGAATTCTACTTTTTCCCTCTCTCTCCTTCTCTCTTTTCTTCTTTGTTCTTCCCCTCCCTCCCTTTCTCTCCCCTCTCCTCCTTCTTGCCTTTCAAGAGCAGGAGAAAGATTAAAAACATGTAACGTAAAGGTAACTAACTTTCTTCTTCTGTTTTAAATGTAATTTTAACTTGATTACTTTTCTATCTCATTTTTCATAGAATTATGGTGATTGATAAAGCCAACATGTACATAGTGTTTAGGTGTTCAAGTAGGTTAAATATTGTCCTACTCATAGCAGATGAGGATAGAATGTTATCAACATTTCCCAAGTTCTTCATTCATGCAAAATAGCATTTTAGTTTGTGTTAGACCAAAATACCAAAGACATATATTTGGTTTTCTGGAAAGTCACAACCTGTTAAATGTTCATGTAGGTTGGAGACAATCATGCCTTGATGATAAATACATTGATCTCCTTGTAACTGATCTCTGCTGTGACTACAGTACTTACACAGCTAACTATTTGTAAGAAGTACATGTTGTTTTTACATCCCATGAAGTTTTTGGTTTTTTTAATATGTCCTATCTGACACCTTTGAGAATCTATAATTGTTCCAAATGTATTGGCACAAAGCACATAAGAACAAAACACTATGTCTAGGTCTGTAGAATGAAGATAAAACACGGTGAGAGCACTTATTTAGATTTCCTTTATTTTAAATAAAGGTTCGCATCTCACTTGATGTGTGTATTTATATTGTGGTTAGAGTAAGCATTGCTAGCTCAGACCAAACATCAAGATTCCCAGTAGTTCAAAACTGTTCAAATTGAATGCTGTGGCTACTCTTCCAGTGTCCTGTGTATCCTTTTCAGGGGTCTCTCATGGAAGAATTTGTGTGTTTAGAAGCTAAAACAAAATACATCTGAAAGCATTCTAGATTTGGATCTGTGATGCAGTGCCTCACTACAGTCAAATTCCCACCTTATAATGACATAGTTATTATGAGTTTAAAATGTTATGCCAGTGAATTTTATATCATTTGGTGGAGATATCTTGTCCATGTAAAAAAATTATAGTACAGTTGGCCTTTAATACTTCACAACTATTCATCTATACTTCCTCACAATGATCAAAACAGGCACTCTTTCCTTGAAACTTGCATTTAATGTCCTCTTTACATACAAAAAAGCAGAAATAATAATGTTAGCTTTAATAGTTTGTTCATTATACAAATTAAGTGCGTAATGCCTTAGAATATTTAAGGAACAGCTTAAAAATATGACTGTGATTTTTCAGTGTACCTGCAGACTAAAATCTCATTTTACTGGTCTTCTTTCTTGTTACATGCATTTATGTTCCATTCCCAGTAGTTAGTTACATATGTGTGTGGATGGACAAAATAAAATTAAAACTTCTACCTATTTGTAAGTGGAGACAATTCCAGTGGAGTCTAGAGAGCTACACCTGCATGAGTTAAAAAAAAAACCAAAATCACAACCTCTGCCATTTTAATTGAGTACTGTCTGCCCTTACTTCAGATACATGTAATTCATGTAACTTAGTCATCAGGATTTAAAATCAAAACCAGGAAAGAGTATTTGTCCTAAACAGTCTTAATTGTTAGAATACAAATGTAAGCATCACATTCCTATGTATGATTGTCACTAAATTTTTTATTTCTTGCAAGCTACATGTTTAATGGCCAAGAAATAAGTAAAAAAGTACAAGACTTCATCTTTTCAGTTGTATTCTTGTGTTAAGTTCCTGTGTTTTACTTCATGGTCATTGTGATCTGAGTAATTACAAACAAAAGCCATAAATAAAAAAGAAAAGGTGACCTTGAAAAAGGTGTAATGAATGTACTGTGCAGACTCCAGTGCAGATTAAAACACAAGCTATAGCCACCAATGCTTCTTTGTCAATTGTTATTTGGAGTTATGTCAACACACAAGGTCCACTAAAATATCCAAGAAGAAAAAAAGAGAGATTTACTATTTGGGCTCCATCCCTTTAAACATATACTGTATTAGACTTCCTACAATATTCAACTTTTTTTATTGATGGGGAAATTAGCCTTGCCAATCTTATTATACAGTCTCAGGAAACTTGATTCTAGCTACTGCAGAAGACATGCTTAAATGAATGTAGTAAATTGCACTTCCATTAACTTTTGGAGTTTGATCCCACCTGGAGCCAAGCTCTTTCACACTTCTTTAGATAACTTTCCTTTAAATTCTCTGTACGGGTTTGGAATGATGCTCCCAGAGTGGTGCTTAGTCCCAAAGAAACACCAAATGATAAGACACAGAAGGCACTTGGAAGAGAAAATTAAAACAAATATGTTGCATTAGAAGGAATGGAATGGGTTTATGTAACTATACATGTCTTCTGAGCTTTTCCACCACATCTCTCTTAGATATTTCTGGAGCTGTGTGTGAACTTCTATTACTGACTGCCCTAGGAGTATGACCTGTGTTCTCTGAGCCAATTGGGCTTGAGTCTGCTGTGTACAAGGATTTCATTCCATGAAACCGATGAAAAAAGATAGTATTCCATGCCCAGAATGCCAGTGGAACAGGTTTTTACATGTATTTGAAAATGCTGAGATTAAATGTCTTATTTCAAATTACAGATTCTGTAAAAAAAGAGGTGGCATATGGAATTTTGGATTCTATTTAACTGTGATTTTGTAAGCAAATTTCTAAAACTCAAAAACATGAGCTGAAATCTGACAACAAAATCGGTGTGCTTTTAAAAAAAAAGTCTTATAACTTTTTGAGAAATTTGTATACATTTTCACATTAATACTTCCTCTTTTCTACTGTATTATTATGAAAATATAGTTTGTTAAGGTTTAAGTTTGTTAAAGATGGTACATAGTCTTTGTTTGTTACATCCGTTTATATTAATGCTTTCCCTTGTTCAGTCAGTCAGTTTTGACACCTCTTTGAGCGGACAGCTCCATCTGGGAATCTCTAAGTGCTACAACACTACCAATAACTAAGACATGTTCCAAATATTGTTGCTATTTCCTGAGATGCAGAGATCCTAAAGGATTACATTTGTCCCTGGAGATATTTATGGGCAAGATTTTTAGTCTTGCAGGTGACAATCTATCTAACAGCCGGTCCAAAGTGGTCACTTGCTGCTTATTGTGAGGAGGCTCACTGGCACAGTCTTGGCTGGTCCTAAATAGTGCTGTATGAGACAATGTCCAAAGACTGTTCAGGAAATAGCACACAGCAGCAATCACTACAACTAAATGATTTTGAAAAGGCTGTACAAGGTCACTCCCTCCAAGTTCTTCCAACATTTTCCAGCAAACTTTGTGCTCTCAGACACTCTGATGTTACACTTCGGCACACATAATTCATCCTCTCTGTCCCCTGCTATAAAAACATTATTCTGAAAAGCTGCAACACAGCCACTGTCTTATTTCATGTACTTTGGATGGGCCACACACCAGATAATACTGTCTTAGGGACAGAGGGACATTATATAGGTTTCAGTGGAGACTCAGTACCAAGTGTTGCATATTGTGAATGGTGCCAGTCTACGTCACTTGGTTTTAGGACCAAGAAGTAGTTCCAGGCTTGTTGCTTTTAGTAGAATATGTATAGTCTACAAGGCTTGTGAATGCAACAGTGTCAAAATCTTTAATAGCATATGTAAAAATAGTATTTTATTATCTTAAATGAAATATTATAAAGCATAAAAAAATAAAGTATTCACTTTGGGCATTTTGAATGATTGACTGCTACGATCACACACTAGACCTGCTCATAGAGCTGTGGAGTGTGTCGAATGAAACAGAGGAAAAAGCTTTAAATAAGAGAAGTATTAACCTCACACAATCTTCTAATAAAGCATTTTCCCTGAATGAAGGATGGAAGCCAAATCTATTATATCTGAGAGGAGAAAGACACGATCACGAGAACTTGGAGAAAAGATTTTTTTCCATGAAATTTGATTCCCTGGTTCCATATACTAATACATCTGTCATATTTATGGAGTAAGATTTCAAAATCAATGTGTTTATGTTAAATGTGCAATATGTATGTCTAACATGTATTACATAGTTTGTTCCTTTTATAAGCTTATTCTAAACTCCATGTATCCTATCCTATCCATCATTTTGCTATTTAATAGCTGTTTAATAAATCCTTGCTTCGTCTTATTAGAAAGCATAATTAATTTAAAAGGATAAAGAGGCAATGAGTAGAAATCGGTGATCAAAACGAGCATTGTTAATATGGAAGTGGATTGTTGTAAACAGTGTCAGTCAGCTGGAAATACCTATTTTTCAGAGTTGTGCTTACAGAGCCTATGGATTGAGTGGTACTTATTGGAAGTTTGCAGAAGGTTGGCATCAGTTGTCAATTTTTTGGAGAAGTCCTCTCTGTCAGAAATCCACCAGCTTTCAGTTAGAAATGAACAAGTGATGTAATGTAGGCCATAGATCAGGGTATTTCCTAAGGCACCAGGTGACACAATTAGAATGCTGTTTCCAGTTTCTCCTCCCAAATAAATACATTTTAAAAAGACATTCTTGCATTTTAAAAAACTCAGATTCACTAAAATTGACTAAAAAGGAGGTCCTTAAGTCACTAAATTAGTTTACTCCATCTAATTAGCTTATGTAACATAGCTAATTAGCTTGCACAGTATAATCAGCTTATGTAATGTCAACATTCTGCCTTGCAAAAACCATTTTTTTCTATTACTCTTCCAACAATTTGGTAGTAGCATGATAGTGAAGACAAATAGTTTCTTAATGCACAGAATACAATTTTTCATTGATAGAAGCTTTCATAAAAGATTTTCTTTTTCTTACATTATCCATACTTATCTCTATTTTTAAGCATAATTAATAGAGAGGAAGCAAAATTAAAATCTGGCAATGTATGATAATTATAAAGGAATACACAAAGACAGAGAACTTCCTTTACTCTTCTTAGACAACATATAAATATACAAGGTTGAATTGTCAAAGAAAGGTAACTGATGTTCCCCTTTATTATTTCATGAACATTTATAGTCTTAAAAATTTATATTCTTATTCCACAGGCCTCCTACCTGTGTCTCTCCTTGCATGACGTAACGTTATTTGAAAGGAAGTACTTAATTTTTCATTTTTTTTATGCTTTTTGTATTTGTATTGATTTTATCCTTCTAAGCAACCTGCACATCTTCCATCATACTTACTAGAGGGAGTTCCCATATAGATATAAAGCTGTTAAGTGGTTGAATTCTGACACCTGAATGAGGAACTGCTATTAGCAGAGATAGGGTATTAAGACTTTTTGTGATCTGGCTTTCAGACCTACACTCACAGTTGGTTACTTATGTGCTGTCCTAAGCACACACAAGTTTGAAAGTTTTTCTAAAGATGACTTGGGGATACCTTTCCAAACACATCAATATAATCTTACTGTATTAGTCATAGACATAGTCAACTAACTTGGTATACTGGAGTCGTGTCAGAAACTGAGCTTCTAACTTGTCAATTCTACGTTGTTGAGCTTCTCATTCCCTGTATGTCCTAAAAACCTGAAGACCTTTCTCATACACTCTTAGAATCTTTTCTTTTTTTTTTTTAAATGCTGGAGATGGAACCAGAAGCATTTAACTAGGGACAAGAAAAAGACAAAGACATGTCAGTATCTGAAATTCTTGTATTTTTAGACAAGAGGTAACAAGAGGTAACAGTAACAAGAGTTACTGTTTTGTTGCACTTAAGAAGGCCTTGGAAACTAAAAGCTGATTCTGAGAGCTCATTATGGGTCTAGCAGCTAGAAAATGTTTTATTTTGTAAGGGTTGTGGAGATATTACAAACTTCTGTGTAATCATCTAGCATGACAGTGGTAACCCAGGAGCTTCTTGCCATTCTTGTAGAGAAGCATTAGGAATTTCATCTTAGCAGGAAAGTTTGTTATTCACCAAACTGAAGAACGTTTTACACAGGGACTTTCTTTTTAATACGCTTCACTCTCAAGAGAGTAATAAACTGTGAAAAAGGTTTTCATTATTTTTTGAATGAAAAATATTTTTAGAATGAAAAATGTTTCTTGGTAAGTCAACTATGCAACCTACTTCAAAATGAAAAGAAACATCAAATACCTAGTATTTAGTCCTAGGAAAGGGCTTCATTTTTAATGTAGCAGTAAGGAAAATTATAATTGAAAAATTTAACAGAGAATGAGCTAGAAAACTACAATTACATGGGAGACACTTTATTTTCTAGGCATTTTGAATGGTGATTTTTTAGAAAGGTCCCAACATGATAGCTGCTACTAAGCATTTCAGGAAGAAAGTTGTCAGGAAAAAAAATAAGGGAAAAAAAAAGGAAAAAAAAAGACAAACAAAATATCCAACAAAAGCAGCAAAAATAAAATATCTGTCAGGAAAACTGAGGTTGAACATCGTGGATATATCATAAAACAGAAATAGCACACACTAACTTCGTGTAGGATGAAAGTACATTGTACAAAGTACAATACATTTTTCCTAGCACCCTATAGCTGTGTGTTATCACTGGATTATATGTTACCAGCTATAATGATGGATACAAAGATACAGAAGCTCCTTATTCTTCCTATACTTAACATATAAATATGCAGGGCTGAATTAACAGAGAAAAGTAATTGATGTTTCATTTTGTTGTCAACTAAGTCAGTTTGAGGTTAAGTACATGCTTAGAAACCTGGCTCAGTTGAGATTTTAGTAACTGACCTTAAATTGCACATTTTAAGTGGTATAAATAAGAAATTTGCAATCAGTATAGCAACATCTGCCAGACTTTGTAATAACAAACTCAGTAGGAACACATTCAGGAGTGGATGATGGCAGCAGAGGAATTGCTGAACTTAATTTTTTTTTAAATTTATTTTATTTTATCAAGCTTAATCCACTGGCTTTTTCACTGGGACAGTCATGCTCATTTACCAACCACCAGGTTATTATTAGATGCTCTTAGTTCTACATACATTCTGAACAGAAACTTTTAAATAAATCAGCATTTTCAAGTGTCACAGATGAAAGCACTTATAATTATTCCGAGTATCAAGTTCAATGTGATTTTGAAATCTAAATTTCTGCTTGAAATACACTAAAATATGTATTGCATTATTTGATGAATAATTAACCAAAGAGTTAGGTTAAAGTAATAAAACCATAGTAGCACAGAATTTAATGGAAAAGCTAGTCTTGCCCTTCCTTTCCCATCTTGTTCGCACTGTACACCTTCTACCACCCCTTCACATTGCAGTTGAAAGTTTGCTTTTCAAATTATACTGATGTAGTAACAAAAGTCAGAGTATGCATTTAAATGAAGATGTTTTGATAAGGTGAGACCCAGAGTTCTCAAATTAGGTTTCAGCAACAGATTCATTTTAGACTGAATTGACATTTCATTGCTAAATTAGTCTTTTTTCTGTCATGGTGGAACTGAAAAGGTTAATGAGAACCTGCAATTTACAGTAGAAAGTTACTTGAAATATTGATTTTTTTCCTTGTTTAAGAGACCCTGTGCTGCCTAGCAGGGGCTGTGTTTCTAAAGTCTACCTGTGGAACATGTTTACCAGTAGCAATCGTAACTGCATGTGAAGTGCTCTTAACTCTTTGTAGATGTGTAGTAGCAGCAGGACCACCTGTGTAGCTGCTCACCACCTACAGTCTGCCAGTCACATTTGTCTCCAAGGGGACACATTGGTAATTCTACAGAAAGAGAGGTAATTCAGTTGGAAATTATCCTCAAAAAAGACAGACCAGCCTTCCTCCTTGACAAATGCTGCTTCAATGATTATGTAGGGTGGGTTAACCAGGAGTGACAAAGTCAGTGAAAAATACAACCACATAACACTCCAAAGAAGAAGGGGGACTGTAAGATCTTTTTATATTCATTTTGGATAGAATGCAAACTCATATTAACACAAAATATTACGTTATTTGCTAACCTTACAGGCCATATTCAAAATATACAGAATGAGTATGAGTGGGGCACCTAATCCTTCTACAGGAAGTCAAGCAATATGAGAAAATTAACTTTGGATTTTTACATTAATCTTGCAGCAAATTAGGAGGTAAAGCAAACTTTGAGGATTTGAGGATTGCATTTAGAAGTCCCTAATCTACCAAACTCCTTCAGTTTTAGTTAAACTGTCACAGAGCTGTAGAAACAAGGAATCATCAAACAAGTCCAGTGTAGAAACACCTGGATTTTAAAGTCTAAGTTTTCTCATATTGTACCATATATCAGTTATAATATTTTGGAACTTGATAATTAGAATCACTTCCAAATAAGAGCAGCAGTGCAGTTTTCTGTTGACAATATGACTCAAGAAAATGTTTACACCATTTTCATTGTAATCATTGGAAAGTATCTTTCCTGAACAGTTGAGGGGTTTTTGCATTTTTGTTTCTTTTCCTTACTGAATCAGAGTCTGATAAAGTTCTCTTCACTATACATGATTACTCATTCAGATGAGTGATCAATAGCAGTGATTAGACCAAAGAGATGTTTACTAGACACAGACCACCGCCTGATTTGAAAATAGCTTCTCTGTTATTATTGTATGACAGTCTATGGTGCTCAAGGTTCATTAGGATAAATGTTGGATGATGTTTATGATATATATATACATATTTTGTACAATGACATATATCTTTTTCTGAGTTGGTGATGCACCTGGCTGTCCTATTCCCAGCTTTCAGTGCTGAGAAAATTGCAAGTGGTTGGGAAAATCAAAGAGAGTACATTAAAATCCACAGCCGTCCAACTCAGTCTTGTGTACACTTCTCAATTCATCTTCCAGGTAAACGCCTGCTGGATCAGGGCCTAAAAAATATCTAGCTTTATGTTAAAGCTCTCTATGCTCATGCAGGCTCTCATGAATTTTTCCAACAATTCTGTTCAAAGTGTCACTATTGAACAGATTATGAACTCAGGAATACAAAGATAAAGTTACCTAAACAACAGCAAAGGCTTGGTTCTGGGACAAAACATCTCTGTTAGTTTCATGCTTGGTGTATCATTTTAGATATGAAGACAGAGATCTATATTCAAGTGTGCCTTTTCAACTTTGCTGAGAATCTCTTCATAAACCAAATAACTTAGTCTACAAATTACGGAGAAACGACACATTCCAGAAATGACATATGATGTCACATTTTTGTTGTGATTTTCATTCTATAATTTTATAACTTTGTACCCTTTTCTTCATACAACTCCAGATGCACTGGTTATAACAAGCCTTTGCAAGTCAATTTATCATAGATCATTTACTCACCCTGCAGCAAATGTAGGATATTAAACACGCGCTTTGGGTGAAAAAGATATGAAATGGGAAGCAAACAGAAGAAACTAGTGTTTAGTTCCCTTATGATTTTTACAAAATGTTGGGGAGACAAGAGAAAGATGGAGAAGTTAAAACTGGCTTCTAACTTTGGATTTCTGCCAGTAACAATTTTCATGCAGGGTAAACAAAAGTTGAGTAACAGCAAGGGTTGAGATATGACAAAAGGAGGCAGCATTTAAGACACACAAACACAGAGGAGAACCAACATTTCTTTCTGCTGCCTGTATTTAACACATATTGAAAATATTTTTTTAAATTTTTTTCAACTCTCCAGTTTGCTGAGGATATACTAATAATATATATTTATTTTACCGGAAAGTGTATTGTACAGTACAGTGGTGTGCCATTGGCAAGTGTTCTGGCATGGCAAATCCATTTCTTTCAGGTCATATTGTAAACACTTTCCTTGTATAGGTAATCTAGGACTCAGAAATGCAGCCCTAGGAAGTTAAAATCCACATGCAAGCAAGAAATTGCAGATTTGGCTCTTAGTTTCACCTTGGTTTTAAAGAAACGTAAAATAATATAGAGAGAAGGTCTCTTGGCACATGAAAAAATTCCAGCAAGGATTTCCTAAAAAAACCCTCAGTGGTACTATGTATCAAAGACCCCAGAGCTTTCCAGGTGTGCAAAGTACCTCCTGAAAGGGAATTTGGACTTGATTTTTTGTTATTATTTTTTAATTGTATACACTTGCCAGACATATTTCAGTCAGAGACACAGTCACAGTAAGCATGCTATATGATCAACGAAAAGATGAGTTAGTCCATAAGGTGACTCAATTCTTAGGTAGACTAAATTTTTTTACTTGCGTTCATGGAACACGGAGTGATACCAGGGCAATTTCAATACTAATTCAGATTCCTCAGAAGGATGTCCAACTTTCCATGAAATTAATCTGCTCTTTTTTGCCAAACTTCTGTTTAACTCTGAATGCCCTTGCTTTTCTGCCTATCTCCTTGTGGATATTAAAAAAGCAAGCTTATATTATTTGTCAATCCCCACAGCTAGGTTCGCTCATTTATGTAGATACAGGGGACTTTCAGTCTTAAAATAGTGTCTGTTGGAACAATTCCAGAGTGTCCCCTACCATACTCAGATGATAGAAATGCAGCAATATACCACAGCAGAGTCAGAAAAGCAGGTTCTTTCAGAAAAGCAGTCTTCTCCCATGTGACATGTCAAAGATAGATCTTCTCATTGTTTTCTGTTTTCTATTAGGAGAGTCAAGGCTGACTGTATTTCCCTTAGGAAAATGAGGCATGACAAGTATGGGAGCAACTCTGATGACTTTACATTCATGAAACTGGAACTCTCTTTAGGCATAGGTTTCAAAGCTACTGTATCCAGAGAAGCAAATTCCTATAGAAACAGGAAAAAAACGCCATTTGACAACCTAAATATTAGGAAGTACTTTAAATGCTTTTAACTGCTTGTGTATAGTGGCCTATGAAGGGTTATTATAAAAATAAGTCACTAAATAACAAATATATAAAGTACCTATGTACCTATATATACATATATGTGTATATATATACACATATAGCACATACTTATCAAGCAAGCCCTGTTTGCAAAATTTTATTGTTTTGATTTGTTTTCTCACACTCATATATCATTAATAGCAACCAAAAATCAATAATTTCTCTGGAATCAGAGTTCATCAGACAGTTATGAAGCTGAGCATGACATGACTTGCTCTCCAACTCTTCTCTGTTAAATTGTTAGGTCAAAAAGTATTCTTTTGTTGAAAAATAAGGGACTGAAAAGTGTAACACTTAAAGGCTGAATGTTAAGATCTAGTTCTCTCAGCAGGACTGTGTTTTAAAAGGAACTTAAGAAAAACTTTGCTTTTTTTCTTATTTATTTACTCTTTGTAGTTATTTTCCACATCATTGCATCTAATGTTGCAAAGAATTGAAGCACAAAATGTTTCAGTGATGCTGACTGAGACAGTGACTCATTGGTCACTCAGTGACGGCCTTCATTCAGTGAAAGCCTCAGTGATGAAGCAGAAGAACAAAGACATATATTTGTTGCTCTGGGAGGGAGACAGTCAAAAGATGTTTCAAGAAGGTACATTTTACTAGATTTCAAGTTGAAGCCTGTTTCAGGTTTAAATGCTGCCTTTAGGTATAGTCCTAAGCATGGGGGAAATAAGAACATATAAAGCCTCTTGAGGCATGGCTGAGGAGTACTTTTAAGGTCATTCAAAAGACACAACTTTTCTGCAGCGCAATTCCCTTTTATGCTGGAGTGAGAGTAAGGGTTTTATTCAGCTTACATCTGCCTAACCCTAGCTGGTCTTGGACTGGCCAAGATTTCTCACCTTAAAGAAACCCTAAGTGCATGGGTTTAGGGTTTAGGGATTTAGGTTATCTGAATATAATCTGAATATATAAAATGATAAAAGAAGGTGCACAAGGTCTGTCTTCAGTAGCGGTACAAAAGCATGGAGAGGTATTGTAGGACATAATGTGTAAAAGGCCTTAAAGATTTTCCCATCAAGGTGTCATAGCTTAAAAAAAAAAAAAAAAAACGCAAATTGTGAATGCTAACAGGTGGCTAATAATTGAAAGCATGTGTGCTGCGGGTGAATGTCCGAAACTGGACTTTCGAATTCCCTGACAAGAGTCTGCTACTTCCTGGCTGTGTGTAAGAGACTGTGTCGGTGATGAGCAACATTGCTGACACCGCTGACACAGTAGATGTTTGTCTCAACATTGCTGTGGCAGGAAAACCATCAACAGACACCACCACCACCGACTGTTTATCACAACATTGCTGACACCACCAACAGATGTTTACCTCAACATTGCTGTGGCAGGAAAACCACCAACAGACCTGGGGTCAGGGAGATCGAGGGGCCTGGAGACCCCTAGGAACAGTACTGGGCAGGTGGAAGGTGGGTTAAGCAGAACAGCCTGGGAAAGCCCTATAAAAGAATGGAACCAACCAAAATCAGACAGAACATTCTCCCACTGGACTTGGAAATGAATTGGACTGTCGGGACGCCCCAGCTCTGGGGTGGTAGCTATTGTTGTGAAATCCTTTGTTCTTTCCTCTTTCTTTCCTTTTTTCTCTCTATCTCTCACTCACGCCTTTGCATCTGCAAACCTGCTGTTGGGCAAATAAAGTTCCTTGACACTTGACTCCGTTTTGAGTCTTAATGTTCCCAAGAATACAAGCAAAACCTCGCTCAGGTCTTCGACTGGCATGCAACACCATGACCAGGACAGGTAAATTTTTATAATAGCCAGATTAAAAAAAAAAGTCACATTCTGAATCCTCCAGGTGCTACAGAGGCATGAGACAAAATTACCAATTTGAAGGCTCGTCACGAGTTGTAGTTCTGCATACAGAGTATTAGACTGGGAAGAGTAGGGCTTTCTAGGACCTAGCAAGAAGAGCTGGTGCCCAAGAGAAGTGTTCCGCAAAAGCAGAACTGGTTTCAGATGCATGAAGGTGAAGCTCCTGACTGGAGATAGGCTCCTAGAAATCGGGAAACCTCCTGGAGATGAGGGAGATGAGCAGAGACCAATGCTAGGGCAGGCCAGGGGCCGTGAACAGTAGTGCCGGAGGCTGGCAATGGTGAGTGATGGCACAGCAGGAACTAACATGATTTTCTGCCCAAGTGAACCAGTGCAGCAGCCACCTCACCACAGAAAGTGGAGGGAGCAGGTGCATGAGAGAATAAGGTATGGTAAACACTATTGTCTTCTTGGTTCTTAAATAAACTCCAGTCAGTCAGGCAAGGTGCTAGTATTCAAAGGTGCATCCACCTTCATCACCTCAGCAGTTGTTACACTAAGCAGGAGTGCATCAGTAAGAAGACAATAAGGTTTATTTGCTCCTTTGTTTTTCACTTCAGTGAGTCATTTCAGATGCCCTGATATGTGTCTGGAAGAACCTCATATCTGTCTTGATCACTGCAGGACATTATGCTTGGAACTTTCAGATTCTCAATTAATTATTTTAAAGGATCTTCTACATTACTTTGTAAACAAGAAAAAAGATTAGCATTTTAGCTACTAAAAAGTTCATCTTAGGCCTGATCTACTGATGTATTATTCTTTAGGATATTTCCTCTCTGAAAGTCCAACAGTCCGTAAAATCCCTTATCCTCTGCCCCCCCCACTCCAACAAGTACACACACACAGATTTTTTTCTGTGATTTGATCCCTATGATTTTCCTAATTCATGCTTCTCCACTGTATGTCACCCTTCCAGTCTCTTTTCTTGCTATACTTGTTTTCTGTGCTCAATTACATTAGGACAGGGAAGAGGCATAATTTTTAACTTTTTTTTTTCTTTTAAACTAGCTAAACTGCTGCGGTAGATCTGGGTATGTCTGCATGAAATACTCTGAGTCTCAGTTCCCTCTTTTCCTGGCAGAGATGACTTCTCAGAAGTCCTAGGCTTTGCAGTATCAGTGGGTTGTTAATATCTCTTCTGTAAACTCTTAAGTGAATCTGGCGGTTGGTAGTGATTATTAACCTTGCACTGAACCAGCAATTAATCTGTTCAGGCTGCAGAGGAAGAAGAAAGAGAGAGAAAGAATGAGAGCACAAACTTGCCTGCTCTGGCTCAGTAATTCTGGTGAATCTCAGTACCCAGATCTGATATTGTTTAAACACATTAGTATTCTCTATCTAATCTGCAGATTTAATTCATTACATACATCATTTCCCCATAGCCTACACACCCATTTGTAATTTTCATGACATATTTTTCATCTGCATGCTTTAGCCTTGGCAGAGAAAACATGAAGTTAGGAAACAAAACATTTGATAAATACGTATTTAGTGGTGTGTGAAGCAATAACATAAAAAAAAAAAAAAACAACCCTAAGCCTTTTTCTGCCCTGCTGCATTCTGCTGCATCATGCTGACTGGGGAGTGAAGCAAAATTTGGCTCCATGTACCTGTAAAATAATCTTATTGCTGTTGGCATTTCATCGAACTTTAAGGAAGATGCATTATTACTTTATTGTCATGCCAGAAATGAGTAAACACAACTGCATTTTGCAACGTTATCGTATTTAACTTTGGGTAGGAAGACTAGTTTTAAGGTGAATCATTTATGATTGCGTGTTCACCTAGTGTGATGCATTTGTTAGCAGCAGGTTAAGTCAGAGACGTCAGAAGTTAATACCACATGTGTAAACTAATCAAGGGTGTAGGAGCGCCTGCATGGAGGCAGTGAGCAAAGTGCAGAGTCTGTCTCCAACTGTCACCGTCACCAGTTGCCCACAGAAGAGCAAAAGGGAAGGACAAGCATATAAAGAAAAATTATTTTCCTGGTTACCATTATCCTGCAGTCTGTAGCTCTTGGCTTTCCCGATCCAAAGGATCAAATTTTCTTCCATGAGCTTTCCTGGACCTACACAAATTTTTAGCATCTCAAATATCCTGTGGCTAATTGTGAATTGTCAACCTACACATTGTGTGAATATTTTTCTTTGTTGTGTCTTTGTTTCAAAAATAGCACTTGCCAGTTTCATTATGGCCTCTATGCCAGTCACAATATTCATACAGCTCCATCATACGACATCTCAGTCACCTTTTTCCCTGGCTGAGAAGACTTAGTCTATTCAATCTTTGCTTGTTCAGAAGCTGTTCTATACCTTTTATCTTTCTTGTTGCTGTCTCGGAACTTTTTCCTATTATGCTATATTCTTTGTGAGATGAAGGGACCAGAACTACATATAACATTCAAGATGCTGACACACACTGAAATTATACAGTGGAGGAATGTGTAATTACATCCTTTCCTCTCCACTTACTGCAAGTTTTTCTATCATCCTCAGACACCTCTATGCAACTCACCTTGCTCTGTGAAAATTAACATGTTCCAGGGGTAATGATTTAGGTACTCTGTAAGACCGCTAAAGTCATTAGGTACCTCTGGATCTCACCTTACTTTATAGGTAGTATGTCTTCATAATATGCCACCATGACTACACATGTAATTATATTCTGCACATCTTATGATGGCATTTTGCCTCTTCTCAAGTGTGAGACACCTTGCAGAATTCTCTTTAGCTGTGAGAAAAAACATTTACATTCTTTGATCATCGCATTTCTTCTGATGTTCCTTGCTTGTTGATATATATTATCATATAATCATTTGCCTGATTGGTCTTGACATTGCAGGAGAGATAAATGAACCATCTTTGCTTCTAGACTGCTGAGTCCTTTCTTTTTTTTTTTTTTTTTTCTGATGAGCTATTTTCTGCAGTTTTGCAATGAACTTTTTTGTTTCTAAACCCTGGAGATTTTAATCTGTAGTGAAGCCTTCCACATTACAGTTCTAGTGAAAAATCCTCAAAGCTGGTCATTACCTGAAGGATTTACTAATCATAGCTTATCATATTAAAATTGTATTAAAAATGTTTAGAAAACCAAGAAGTGAGAAAATGTTTCAATAGTCTTAGTTCATTAGAAAACTCAGAGTATTTCAAAATAACTTCTATGGTTAACTGGCATGTGGGATGTGATTTGAGAGAAGAAAAAAAGCCTTGTATATTTTGATGTGAAAGAAGATTTGTAGGGAGCAGAAATGTTTATAATTTGTCCCATTTCTATACAAAAAACAAACAAACAAACAAAAAAAACCCCAAGCCCGCAGCCCCTCTCTTCTAGTAATAATGACAAAGAGAAATCCCTCTTGGAGGGCTTTTTTTTGCCCATGTTTGTTATAGATCTGAAGTGGTATCAAGAGATGTGGCAACACTGAAGATATTTGTGGCAAACAGATAACGAAAGCCATACTGAATTTTAATAGATGGGTCCCTTGTCATAGTTTGGCTTCAGCCAGCAACAGAGAACCATGCAGCTGCTCACTCAGCCCTCAGCAGTGAGGGAGATTCAGGAGAAAAAGGCAAAACTCGTGGGTTGAGATAAAGACCAGTTTAACAAGGCAGCAAAGAAATAGAAAATAAACAACAATAACACTGGTGGAGGAATAAACAAGGTTACCGTCCCACCGTGCACTGATCAGGACTGGGAAGGTGCAGTCCACTCCCAATTGGACACTTCCACAACTGCTTCCCTGGCTAGCTCCCGCCTAAAAGCTGGGCATGGTGTCATGTGGTATAGAATGCCTGTGTCCCGGACAGAGATTAACCCTATCCCCATCGGAACCAGGACATCCCTGAATCAGCAAAAACTGACACAGACATAAATGCAAACATACGTATACATGTATAAACAACGCTCCCACTGGTAATTATCACCCTGAAGTTAATACTTGTTTCTGGGCTCATAGATAACTTTCTAGTTATAAAAAGTGCTTCTGAGTCTTTTTTGGTTCTTGGAATGCCTGCTCCTTGTTCACTCCTCTCAGTGCTTGCATGAGCCACAGGATCTCAGCTCCTCACATGCCGCACGATAGGATTAATCTCCAGAGACAGCCCTGTAGCTTCCTGCAAGCTTCTCTCACTTACATAGATGCTACTTGAAAAAGTAATTCATCAAAAGGTCTTAATGCATAACTGGGGAGATGTAGACAAAACAAATATCATTCACAACAGCAGCAGGTAAGGGCAATGGAAATATGACAGAATCACTTATCAGTGAAAGGGCTGGTTGACACAGTAAGTACATCTGTTGCTTCCAGCTTTGTAGATGAGGTTTTGTCCCTTGACATCTAGACATGCATGCACACACGCCCATGAGCGCATTTACACTCACACCCCCAACCCCAAGGGACAGGCCTCGTTACTTCTGTCCTGTAATACTGTCTATTATTTGTCTTATCAGGTTACTCACAGTTCTGACAGAGAGGTCTCCATGGGGTTATGACCTTCTGTGGAGGTCAGGTGTGTGGCAGGAGCCTATGATTTTGGATGCTTTTTCCCTATAGTTACGATGTGATCCAAATACCCAGAGATACTCCTTCTGGTCTTCACCACAGGGAAGATGTTATCCTTGGTCCTTCCTGTTTACTCCATCCAGACAGGAGTACTAGGGTAGTGGATAGATGTTGTTTTCCTAGGGTAATCTAAATGACCAGATGATATTACAGAATTCAGTATCCCTGTGTTGATGAACAGATTGTCCTTCCAGGAGGATATGCAGAATCTTTCATGGTGTCTTTTCAGATAACCACTACTTAAGCTGTTTAATTTCTCTGTGTCTTAGTTCTCTAAATTGTAAAATCGAATAATACCCATCTTCTCAGACACCTTCAAACATTCTGTATAGGTATAAGCAACTATTACTGGCTGATTTTAAAGAAATATCTTGCTCTTCATCTGCATGTGAACAGTATTGATAGCACACAAATTTAAAAAAAATATTTTTTTGTAACAGATTATGCATGTATCAGTGATTTTAGCAGCCAGTATCCATACCAAATTGCCAGGATGTTTGAGGCAAAATTCTTCTGCGAACAGCAGCTAACTCACACACAGTCTGACTTGAACTCTCCAAAGCAGTGTCACATACTTCCACTGGAAGTGGCAGCTCCTTTTCATCAAAGAGATGCTGGGCTTCAGAATTTGCTTTGTTGTCAAGCTTAGATGATGAGATAGCATTAACTTTGAGTAGAAATAGGTTCTTTTATTTGGCCTGGTTTCCTATGGAAATAAGTCATATGCAATTATGTGATATGTTTGCCTGTTTTTTGTTCATTCTCATTTGTTTTTTTCCTTATCTGTCAACCACTTTTCTTCAGCATTACTTGTAAGACCTTTCATCAATTTTAAACATATTTGAAAGAGGGACAAAAAGACCGTTATGTCCAATAAACTATTTGTTAAGTGAGCATAAAAGAATTAAATTAGCACATCTATTGAGAAAAAAATAAGAACTCAGCCTCATATTTTCCATTTGGTTGTACCCAGATTGCTAACAAACATATGTGCATTTGCCAATCAATCCACACGAGTGTAGGTCCATACTGAACTTTTAAGAACTATTTCTCCTCAGATGAACATGTCACTGTGAAGCACCAAGACTATAAGGGTACAAACACATGGGAAACTAGGTTTTGTTATTTTTGCTTCTCATTGAAGAACTTGATAAATGACCTCTTGATTTCCAGGATGACTTTACTGTTTTCTACAATATTCTTTGCATCTGATGAAGATCTGTGCACAATGACGTATGCACTAGAATGCAGTTACTATTATTTTTAATATTGGAAAGGGAAAGTTGTACATTGTTTCTTTACTGTCTGAAGATCCTGCTCGTACAGGTGTAGGTTAAACATAAGCAAACTCTCTACTAGAAATTAACTTCCAAAAGACTTCTAAATCTTGGTTCTTTTTTCAGTCTTTATTAGGAAATATCCTGTCTTCATTATTAGTACCTCAGATCACAGTACAAGAGATACATTTATGACAGCTGAATAATAGATGCAGAAAGATCTTGGTGTAGAGTGAGTTTTCAGGGAAGACTAGAATAATTCAAAGTCTGCCCACACCTACATACATCCTCTCTAACAGATCTTTTCCACCATAATTAGAATGACATTCACAGTAGCAGCTACCATTTTCCCTACAAACATAAACAAACAAACCTTCCCCAATTAGTTTCACACGGTGACTGAGGGAGCAGAGCTAAAGATTCCATTAGGAGCCTTGCTATGCTAATCTAATTAGTCTGGGAAACATTCAGATATTATGGAACTGGAATCAATAAAAACTGAAAAGTTAGTTTTACGTTTCAGCCACAAAAAGGATTATGCAGACATTTTGCTACTCTTTTGCTTATGGTTTTCATGAGAAATAAGCAGAACAAATGTAATTCTTATCTAAAGGGTCACAAGCATACCATGGCCTGAATATTTGTTTTCATGAAAAAATTAACAGAATTAATTTATAAGATTTAATGTAATCCATAAACAATTTACTTGCTGTGTTGTTGTTTCAGTTAAGAGAAAATACATTCAACCTCTTAAAATAATTGTGGAACTTTTAACAATTAACATTTCTTCAAAATCTAATTTCCACTCCTCCCAGTTGTGTAAGTTGTGATGGAACTTACTCATAAGACCACTCTCAGTAGCTGACAAAGTAGCTGGAGCTCATCTTTGTGGCTTTTGTATCATGGCTTTTAGTGGGAAAAGGAAACACTACTCTTAAATCAGGGGCAGAATTTGCAGAAAGTGCCTCAGCTGTTTTCAAGGACACTCAACCTTTCAAGCTGTGTACCCCACAGGCTACAACGTCCGAGAAGTTTCCCTGAACTTTTTCATCTAGAGTGAAACCTGCATTTAGTTTACAAACTCCTGCAGAAAAAAAAAAAATGAGGTAAAACTGCATGAAGTAATATTTACTTATATACGTGCAAGCTCTTTTAGACTACAGTGATGAGGAAGGAAAAAAAAAATCAGCACTGAAAAAGCAGCATAGCAATGTCATTGTTGAAAAGCTTTTGCTACAGTGATATTTTATGCCAACGTGCCCTTCATCATCACTTCAGCCACCCCAAATTGCTGGTCTGGACAGCAAATCTAGCTCACTGAAGCTTCTGTCCTCCTCTAGCCTATTATTTGGTTATGCTTCATGTAGCTTCTAGGCAGCTTAATTGTTTCTTCACACTATGTAAATTGTTTAACTTCTCTGGCATCCTACAGAAATTAGGCTTATCATGGACCCAGTGGGCCAGATGACAACACTTTCCTACAAGGTACAGCAGGGAACTGTATTAGTGGTGGAGGCTCAAAGAAAAGTATACATTATCCATGACACATGGCTGTAAAGGGAATGGAAGAAGAAGGTGATTTGTCAGATTTTACTTGTAGTGGTCAATTGTAACCCCAATAATAGGGTTACAAATACTGATTCATAATCTATTGTTGGTAAAAGTGGAAAGGGATGTTTGTTCTCTTTCATTATGGTGCAAAAAAGAACTCCAACATTCTGGCACCCTAAGACACCTGAAATCCTTATCTTTTGCCCTAAATTGGAATTATATTAGTTAAGCAGTAGAATAAATGTAAAAGAGTATATAAGAGATAAGTGCTGCCATTTGTGTTCAGTAGGATTTGTTTGTCAAATAATGATCAAATTGAGTGAAAGTGGTAGAATTTTGCTCAGCATTTGTTTGCAAGCTAGACTTTTTGGGTTAGCAACTGGTGTTGAATCTGAGTATCCTGAAATGTGATTCAAAACACGATTTTCTCTAAATGTACTTGCCAGAGGTAAATGTAATAATTTATGGAGTGTGTTCAGAAAATGTTTTCTTCAGCTATTTGTTATTCAGAAGAGGTTTTCCTCTGCTCTTACTGTTAGGCTTTTATGTTGGCAGTCTTATTAAGGTCAAGCCCTATCAAAATATTACCTCTGGGGTCAAAAGGGTAGTCTAGTCCTTCCCAAGGCTATTACACATTTTGGTGATCAGCTGCTAGAGGGCACTTAAGAGAGATCCAGAGCAGTACACCAGCCCCTGGAGAATGAAACAACATCTAGTTTTTGACAGCTTCCTGTAGTCATGAACTGTGAGATTTATGAGGTGAGATTTGATCTCTAGTCCTGTCTAAAGCCAGGTACGCTGCATGCTGCATTACTAAACAGGCTACTAGGCAAAGCTAATATAGCTTCTTAAAGGTGAACTTGAAAGGCTACTTTTAAATCTCTGGCTAGCTAGTTAAATCCATTTTAATGCCAGCTATGAGAATTAGGGAAATGTAATCTCACGGGTGGATTTGATTAAAGAAAACAGCTGAAACAATTCTTTACCTACTTTTTGGTTATGTTTCTTCAGCAGCAATGGAAGCACAAGCCTAGAAAGGATAAATTTTCATCCCTGTTGCTTAAAATTTCTAGTATTCTACTCTGCTGAAAGTAGTCTCTTCACCATGTTCTGTAAGTCTAGATCAACATGGTCTGACTGCATCTTCAACTTGCTAGGAACTCCTAAAACTTCTATACTCTTTTCATGTTACGTTGCATTCATTTGGACAATGATAAATTAAGGCAGAAGTCTAGTAACCTCCTCCTAAGTACTAAGTTTTGAAAGACAAATTGTTAAATGAGATTTCACAAATCTGTATATTATGTACTATGATGAAAGTAAAAAGAAAAATGCATTTGAGTGCTTGAGCTGCATCAAAAGTACTTGATTGGAGCATTACTTTGAATGGACCTGTAATTATTTCTAGTGTCCTAGAATTCAGTATCTGATACCTGCAATCCGAGACCTCAAAGTCTGTGCATTTCTTAAGTCTGAAAAATTGCTGAGTAGCTTCATGGAAAGGGGGACTGGAGAGCCCCTCTTCTTCTTTGAGGGAAACAAAGTTTTTCTGCTGTTTGCAAATGGAAGAGGAAGCAACTGCAGGAACAAAAGGGAAAGAATATTCCCCCCAAGCCCCAAAAGATAGATCCTGTAGGATCTATCCAAAAGAAGGATCTTGGAGGGATATGCTCACACAGCAGAGAGAGTGAGACATGAGTCATAGTTGTTTACAACCCTTAACCAGGTATATGTTGCTGTCAACCTTCATTCTTCCTTATTAAAACCTTATTTCCTGTACTAACCCCACTAAACCAATGGATATGCAAACCTGACAAGACTTTAATTCATCTTTCTGTAAGTGCAGACAAGTTGTTCAGACTTTCTTTTAGTGTTTTCTGTCTCCTCTCCATTTCTTAATTACATTGAAATGCTAAAAGGTTTTCTCACCACACTGTTCTATTTACCTGTCTTTAATTGATATCATTTCACAGGAGATATTATCAACTGTGAAGATGATAAATGGCTGGGTGTCTTTCGAGAAGCTGCTTCAGCAAACTGTTGGACATGAGATTTATTCACATGCCTTAAGGTCAGGATTAGTTTTACCATCAAAAAGCAAAATGGAGCAGAAGAGTGAGACTCACTTTACTTAAAAATGGTGCAACTTGTCAAGCGTGGTAGTATGTTGTTAGTTGATAATTAGCTCAAGACAAGCTTGTAGCTGTTTCAAAGTACATTATAAATCAGACCACACTGCTGAGTCTTTGGGGATGAATCAGTAACAATTCAGTGGAAGAATAAGATGCTCTGAATGCTTGTTATTCAAGTATTTCCTTTCCTTATGCATGAGTTATATGGAAGCGGTAAGTACATATTTCTTCTTTTTCCCTCCCTTTGCTGCAGATAAAAATACAAGTCAGCCAAAACACACAGTGATCTAAGAAAGGTGAAGCAAAAATCTATACAGACTTTAATCCACTTTTGAGGTTACCAGGGATGATGACAATAAAAATAATTAATGAGAAAATCCTGATAATATATATTTCTAAACTTCCATAATTTGGAACTTTGAATAAGAACAAATAAAAAAATAATAAATTAAGGTTTAAGTTAAAAGTCTTTGGGATTTTTGTTGCAAGTTTGTAAAGTACCTCATATACTTGGGTTTCTGGATAAAATAAAAAAAGCATAACAGACAGCAAAGTCTTGTTATCATTCACAAATCAAGAAAAAATTGCATTCATATCATATAAAAAAAAATAAATTATTTTCAGTAATTTAAACATTTAGCACCTTTAAATACAAAGTTTATACTCTGGCATCACCGTTCACTTCTTATCAAAGAATTATGATCCTGGGTTGTATCAAAAGAAGCGTGACCAGCAGGGCACGGGAGGTGATTCTCCCCCTCTACTCTGCGCTTGTGAAACCCCACCGGAAGTACTGTGTCCAGCTCTGGAGTCCTCACCATAGAAAGGACATGGAACTGTTGGAACAGGTCCAGCGAAGGGCCACTAAGATGATTAGAGAAATGGAGCACCTCTCCTATGAGGACAGGCTGAGAGAGCTGGGGCTGTTCAGCCTGGAGAAGAGAAGGCTCCGGGGAGACCTGAGAGCAGCCTTTCAGTATCTGAAGGGAGCCTACAGGAGAGCTGGAGAGGGACTCTTTGTCAGGAAGTCTAGTGATAGGACAAGGGGTAATGGTTTTAAATTGGAAGAGGGGAGATTTAGATTAGATATTAGGAAGAAGTTCTTTACTGTGAGGGTGGTGAGGCACTGGAACAGGTTGCCCAGAGAAGTTGTGGATGCCCCATCCCTGGAAGTGTTTAAGGCCAGGCTGGATGGGGCTTTGAGCAACCTGCTGTAGTGAGAGGTGTCCCTGCCCATGGCAGGGGGGTTGGAACTTGATGATCTTTAAGGTCCCTTCCAACTCTAACCATTCTATGATTCTATGATTCTATGATAAAAGATATTTTTGAAGCTCTATTATCCAACAAAAATTAAGGGGCAAAAAAAGTATATATTCTTACACACTTTCTTTTTGTCTTATTAACACCTTTGAAGTAATTTACTAGGTCCTATATAAATGGCAGTTTCATCAGGTACTAAAATCTGCCTGGGTTTTTTTGTGTTATTAATGAGAAGTTGTAGTTTGAATTCAGATAGTTTACACTGGCAATTCACTAATACAAGTTTTAATTGGAGGTTAGATTCACAGAAGGATTTATACACAGAATCACAGAACCACAGAATAGCTGAGATTGGAATTGACATCTGGAGTTCATCCAGTTGTCCGACCCCTCTGTTCAAGCAGAGCCACCCTGAGCTGGTTGCCCTGGAACATGTCCAGCTGGCTTTTGAATATCTCCAAGATGGGAGAACCCAAACCCTTCTGGGCAACCTGTGCCACTGCTCAGTGTGGTAGTTTTGGCTGAGGTAGAGTTAATTTTCTTCATAGTAGCTAGTATGAGGATATGTTTTGTATTTGTGCTGGAAACAGCAGTGCTAATACAAGGATGTTTTAGTTATTGCTGAGCAGTGCTTATACAGAGTCATTGCCTTTTCTGCTACTCACACCACCCCACCAGCAAGTGTGCTGGGAGTGCACAAGAAGCTGGAATGAGGCACAACTGAAACAGCTGACCCCAAATGACCAAAATGGATATTCCATACCACATGACTTCCTGTTTAGCACATAGAGCTAGGGGAAGAGGAAGGAAGGGGGAGAGGTTCAGAGGTATGGCATTTTGTCTTCCCAAGTAACCATTACACGTGATGGAGCCCTGCTTTCCTGGGGATGGCTGAACACTTGTCTGCTGATAGGAAGTAGTGAATTAATTTCTTGTTTTACTTTGTTTATGTGTGTAGCTTTTGCTTTATTTATTGAACTATCTTTATCTCAACCCATGATTTTTCTCACTTTTACTCTTCTGATTCTCCTCCATCCACTGGGGGGAGTGAGCAAGTGGCTGTGAGGTGCTTAGTTGCCAGCTGGGGTTAAACCATGACACTCAGTCACCCTCATAGTAAATAATTATTTCCTGATGTTCAGATGGAACCTACTGTGTTTCAGCGTGAGACCATTGCCTCCAGTCCTGCTGCTAGGCATCACTGAAAAAAGCCCATCTCTGTCCTCTTTGCACCCCCCCTTTAGGTATTTATATACATTGATAAAATCCCCCCTCTGAGCCTTCTCTTCTCCACACTAAACAGTCCCGACTCTTTCTGCCTTTCCTCATAGGAGAGATGCTCCCGTCCCTTCATTGTCTTTGTGACCTTTTGCTGGAGTCCCTCCAGTATGTCCATGTCTCTCTTGTGCTGGGAAACCCAGACCTGAATGCAGCACTCCAGATGTGGCCTCACCAGAGCTGAGTACAAGGGAAGGATCACATTCCTTGAGCTGCTGCCAATACTTTGCCTAATACAGGCCAGGGTACCATTCATCTTCTTTGCAGGAAGGGCACATTGGTGGCTCATGTTCTGCTTGGTGTCCACCAGGACCCCCATGCCCTTTTCTGTAAAGCAGCTTCCCAGTTGGGTGGCCCCCAGCATATAATGGTGTATGGGGTTGTTCGTCTCCAAGTGCAGGACTTTGCACTTTCCCTTGTTGGACCTCATGAGGTTCCTTTCAGTTCATTTCTCCAACCTGTCCCTCTGGAGGGCAGCTTTGCCCTCTGGTGTATCAGTCATTACTCCCAGTTTTGTAACATAAGCAAACTTGCTGAAAGGCCTCATCCACTTGTTCTTGCTGATCAGGTGACCTATAGCAGATATCCACTACAATGTCATCCATACCTGTCTGCTGGTACGTCACCCATATCAGTGAAGAAGGCCTGTGTTCCTTTTGTTTTCGGAACTGTACAGAAGCCAGACATGGAGCATTTTCAGTGTTTTTTTGGTAGTCCAAATCCATTTTTCCATACTTTCTTTTTTTTTCTGTCTCAAATTTTAGGTAGGTTTTTGTTGAATTCTGATGGCTTTACCTCAAGTTTCAAGATGTGTGACAGAAGTCTATTAAAAATGTATTCCATGTAATAGAAAATTTTCCTCTCTAAGTATGACAACTTGTCATATTTAGTATTATCGAATCCAGCCACTAAGATGATCAATAATATTTTTCATTGGTTTTGTTTATCACAGGTTCTGCTGTAGTGCAGTGTAACCACTTGGGAATGGTAAAGGAATGTATACCCATCACACAGTTTTGCTTTTTCTGAGACCTGTACTGTAACTACGTTCTGTAGAGCACAAGGCATGATATACTGGGAACTCAGTATGTTTTCATTATAAGACAAGTGATAAGTGACATTTTCTTTATGGCTATGGCAAAAGCCATTATGATATTTGTTTGGTCTGCATTAAACTGTGCTTTCTTTATGTCTGAATTCATGCATTAGTTAGATATACAAGGGTAAATTAAGTGCATTTATGCCAAGAATAACTCCTCTGTGAATTCAGTAAAACCTTCATACAAACAAGGGTACTTTATATTTTTAATAGTACTTTAGAAGTATATACAGTCATGTTTGGTTGTGGAATACCCAACAGCGTTCAGCAAGTGGTTGGATATGGCTTTCTCATAACTTTTATACATAAATAAATGCAGAAAATCAAGCTTGGTACTTCTACTCCATTATAAAACAGCGTGAATTTGTTATCTTTAAAAATAATGACACTGGTTTTGTACAGGAGTAGGGAGATGCTACAAAGCTTGAAAGGGGAAAGCACTTTATCAGAAGTGACATTACATTATCAGCAACTGTTGACTTAACTTCTACCATTGACCTAATCTGTGATGCAAGAGTAAAAGAGAAGGTGGCATAAAACTAGCTGTATCAAGACTTATGTTCACAAAAAGTAAAAAAGAGATTAAAAACATGTTATTAAAAACTGGAACAAATATAGACTCCCAAAAAACATTTAAAAATGTTCTTTTTACTGACTACAATGAAAAGCGGGGGGAAAAACCCAATGCAGAAATGAAAAAGTAGAAAACTGCTATATAGAAAAATGGTAGTGGAATCAATAACATTTTAAAAATGTTTCAATACATAGCTGAATTTAATAATGCACAGGCACACTATAGCATTTTTGAGCGATACCACATATGGAAAGGGATTGCAAGTGTTTGGAGCAGACATGAGCCTTTAAGGTATTGTATTATGAAGAACGTAGAAGAAGACAATACAAAGAGAAAAACTGTCACAAGTACAGTAAAGGCAATTTAAAAAACTGAACACCAGAAACAAAACAAAACAATCATAAGAAAAATACTCAAAATGAAACACTTAAGACTGTTTATTGACAATTGATGAAAAATGATTGGGGATCACAGGCAACTAGAAACATTGATGGATCAGATCATGTCTTGTAGAACAAATTCAGTCTCATGCAGAAGAACACAGTAACACTTGTATGACTTGCAACACAGAAAATGGTATTTCTGCATTTCCTAAAAGCATGGAACAGAATGTGAATACTATTTCATATCAATGTATGAAAGTAATATTTTACTGAATAGAGAATATCAGCCATAGCGTACAGCTTTCTTCAGAGAGCCAAACTCCAAAGCAGTTTAAAAAACAATTTTTGTGCTTGGGAACAATGTAACACTAAGTAATAACAAGATACCCACTGAATTTTTAGCCAGAAAGACAGAATTTGGCAGATATTACGACTTTATTGTATTCTTTGGTGATTTCTGTAATTTCTTCCAAAGTGGAAATGAAATGGAATGAAATGTACTGTACTACTTCTTCCTGTTTATAAAGTCCTACCTCTGGTAACTGTATGGAGACTAACTATACTGCAATCACAGTAGAGGGCAATTAATATGTAGCCTAGTAAGACTCACATACAGTTTTAACATGAAGCAAATATTTTTATCTCAGTAGTCTCCTCTGAAGACTTAAGGATTTATGATTTATGGAAATAAAATGGGAATTTATCCTTCTCAAAGCAGTAAAATATACGGTCTTGGCGTGATGTTCATGTTGTAATGAAAGACTTAACAAACCTGTAATAATGAATTAGCATTGAATGTGATCTTTAGCATAATCTTTGAGGAGATCTGGCCTTTGCAAAATTCCTGGGATGGAATGAATTGGGGTGCTCTGAATCATTTTTGGATGAGGCATTTAAAAGTAACAAAATTTGGATCTATCTGTGCCTGTAAAAGTATAGAAAGTTATTTAGGTAATTTAATGAAACAACATTTAGACATCTCAATGTGTTTATGGAAATACCTAGAAAAACTGTACTTTTAATGAAGGAGGGAGTTAAGGACAGAGATGGACTAGGTTGTCTTTTTTCATCATTCAGTAAGCTGCAGATGGATGTAAAGAACTTTCTTGAGGTGAGTTATCCAAAGTGAGAAATAATTTCTTTGACAGAAACAGATTGTGGTATAATAATGACTCTACAAAATAGGTAAGGTAGTATGTCCATCCATACATTAAAAAATTTCACGTAATAATTCATTCATGTACCATTTGGTTGATTCTGTAGTGGCTGATTCTACATAGTGAATAAATGTCTTTTGAAATTAACTCTAACCCCTTCCTTTACAGTGTGAACTTAATCAAGAGAGAGAACGGTACAATAGGAAAAACAAGGAGAAATTTTAATCTGAGCCAGCTACAAAACAAGTGGAGTTGTGTAGAGGTCTGGTGTGGTCATAGTATGTAAGGCACCACTATTGTATTGGGCCATAAAAGAAGGGGCAGAGACTCGCATTAAACAGGTATAGTTGATTTTCATGTATTTTTTACTGCTATTTCCATAAACTATTTTTTCTTTTGTAGCAATTGCTTTATTTTAGATGACAAATGATCTTAAGTTTGATTTCAGAACAGAAATCAGTCTCTAGCACAATCAATGTGTAGTATTTGCAACAAAACCTGAAGTGACCGGGATTTAAGCAGCCCTTTTATTTTATTTCTAGTCTCTCAAAGGGAAAATATATTCTGTTGGAAAAAACAGTATTTCTTTTTTCCTGAAGAAATAGCTCTATTGTTGTTACCTCTTGTGTATATATTTTATATACCATTATTTTCTACTGTCTTGATAAATGTACTAATAATGCTTTTCTGCTTTTTTATTTTTAGTGATCTTCCCCCAAGAAAGTGACAGTTATTAATTATGCACTATATACAACAGTTATTAACTATTCAATGAAATGCTCTTTTTATTATGTTTTTTCTCCAAGTTTGTCATACAACACTAATGTTTTAAGCCACAGGTGTTTAAGTCAAAAGAAGGGATATTCATTTTCTGTACGTATCTTCTAGTTCTGGACACTTCAAAAACAGGTAGCAAGAGTAAGTATTGAAGATGGTTTTAAGCTGGCTGTGGAGTTGCAGGGGACAATGAATAAACCATGGCACCTTGAAAAGAAGTTTCTCTAAGAAGGTTTATGATTCATTGTTCTGACTGATAATTGCATATGTAAACAGTGTATGTGTTGCAACAAACACTGAATTCAAGGAACCTTTACAAAGAAAGTGTTTCTTAGAATTCTTTTGTGATCAGATTGGGAAAGAGAAGGGACAGATGAACATAGTTAGCATTTATTAGAGGATGAAAGAAGACAGGAGGATCTTAGGTTTCACAGTACGTATCAACACCAAATTAATTGTCATTATTCTACGTTGCCATTTTTATCTGTGTATATAACAGTATGGCAACCTTTGTTTTAGAGGAGAGAGCTGAGAGGATGAAAGGAGGTAGGAATGTTTCTTTTTTTGAGAAAACTATATTACCAACTTTCTACTACAAGCTAAAGTGTCACACTTCTAAATACAGCAAAAAAACTCAAAATATGATATCTCCTTAAGATGTCAGCTAAATCATTACATTTAAATTATACCTTTCTAAGTATTATATATGCAGATCTAGGAAAGAAAGAAGCATCATATCTCACATGACAAAGCATCACTTAACAGAATGAGTATCTTTGTATGTCAGCATGTATAAACAGTTTAATTCTGAAGGCCAAGAATCACAAAAAAAAAAAAAATGTTCCTTATTAATTCATTAGAGGTGTATGCTATTTTACTGGGGAGAAAAAAAATGCAAAACTCCATAACCCAAACTTTTATTTTCTCAATATGGTAAATCCAGAGCTATCCTGTTAAACAGATGAGTCTTTCATGTGCATCGTTTCCATTTATAGCAATATAGACTTTAATGTATTAACAAAACCACCAAAACCCACCAATACCTTGCTAGATAACTTTGCCCTTCCATAAGTGATGTTACTGTTTCCTAAACAAGATTATAATGATTTTGAACATAAATCAGTTATGAGGCCTATTTTTACACACACATCCATGGTTTGGTATTAGCAGGTAGGCTATGGTGATTATAAGGGGAAAAAAATTATTCATAACCTTAGGACATGAGTTGTTATTAAGCAGAGTTTAAATGCCTAGGAGCCAAATTATACTAAACTCCAAAAGTCATGCTCAAATACTTGCATACAGTGAAGCAAATCCTTCAGGTGTCAGATGTCTGCTATCACAACTTCATGCTGCAGGAACATGCTGACATAAGAAGCATTGAACAATGACAGATTTAAGTCATAAGCAATCAAGTGGATTTAGGAATTCCACAGGTGTCAATTTAGGGTCTTAACAGATAGGGAAAATATTTCATTTTATATTAACAGAATGGCTTCAAATACAAGATAAATCAAGTTCCTCTACTGGAATGATTTAAGGTTAAGGGAATACATGAGCCCTGCAGAAATCAGGTCTTCATAATTTACCTTACAAGATCGGAACAGAGAAAGTGAACACCTTCTGCTATCATGGTAATGTCAAAAGCGGTTTTCTTCAGATCAAGGTTGTCTCCTTGGTTGCTTCATTTTCCAGAACATTCTGATTTGGTAATGTGTCACTAGAGGGTGCTGCAAAGTTGTTTTTTAATTTATTGTACAGATAACTATAACTGAAGTATTTATTTTAATGTTTGTAGAAAATGCAGGTCTAAACTTTCAGGGTATAACCTTTACTGTTGTTGTGAGTACTAATGAACTCTCATCATCTGATAGGCTTGAATGTCATAATCTGCAGAAAAGGTAGAAAAATGTTCAAGTTTCAATAAGATACAAAAGATGAGTTATTTGAGGTAAGTTAATCTAGTGAGTAACAGTACATTTTGGTCTGTCTTTATATGCATAAGAAAGGATCCAGATTAGGATACCTTTGCACAGCTATCAAATAGTTCAAATGTTTTTAAAGCATATCTTCTGACCATTAGCATGCCATTAAATTGAGTCAAGAAGATTAATTAAGAAAATACAAACTGTATCTTTACTTGAGAAAGACTGAAGTAAAAACTTGTGTATTTCATGTAATGTGGAAGACCAAGCCTTTTTTGTTGTTGTTTTTGTTACAGGGCCTTCTAAATGAGACAACAGAGCAGCAAAAGAAATAGTGTGTGGTATGAAGTTGGCTGAATTGTGTATATATCACATAACTCACAGCCTATACTTCTTCTGAGCTGTGGCGTGTGCTTATAATCTCTTAAAGATGGTGGAACACATGAGGACTGCACTAAATTACAGTGCAATAAATTACACTTACAATATCTAGACTTCTGGTATTTTAAGATACAGTGAGAAATAGTAGAGAAAACAGATGCCAATTAAAAGTCTCCTGTAAAATAATGAGCACTGAGGAGTGATATAGGAGGGTATGTGATTCATGTAGTAGTACGACTGGCATCATTTTCAGCCAAAAGCACTTCAGAGGTGATAGCAGTACATAGAATTGAAGAATTATAAAGGAATGCCGTCTTCTCTACTTACATCCTCATTGCCTTTTTTTGACAAGATTTGTTTCCCCATCAAATAGGTTTCCCTTGCTTGTAATAATTTTGTTAATGTTAATTTCTAAACTGTTTACAAACCACTTATGACATTGCTCAATAACAAACTAAGTTTGTGGATCCTGTTTTGAAATTTGAATGGACTAGTACAAGACACCATAATGTATTTGGAGATTTATTGAACCCCCAGGACCTGCTGCTGGCATAATACAAGCTACTGCATCTGCTTGCAAGACTGGAGCTCTGGCACCTGCTGCTGAAATCATGACACAAATGTATCCATCCGTGGGAGTAGAGCCCCAGACGTGTCTCTCAGCATGGAAGGAGCTGCCTTGCTCAGGAGAAGGCTAACATGGTTGTGAACTGCAAGATTTGACATATCTTGGAAAACGATTTCAGGAACTGCCTTTTTGACTGCACAGTCTTTTGCAGGCAGATGTGGGTTCACTTGGCCCATCTTCTGCTATGGAGTAGATGTGACATGGACATGTTCATGCAGTAACACACTGTCATGGTTTAACGCCAGCTGGCACCACACAGTTGTTTGCGCAGTTCTCCCCTTTCCCCTGCCCAAGAAGGGTGAGGAGAGGAGGGAGAAAGGGAGAGGCAAGGAAAATAAAAAAAACCTCATGGGTTGAGATAAAGTCAGTTTAATAGAACAATAGCAGAAAAAGGAAAATAATGATAATAATAATGGTAATGGTAGAAAAATATACAAGATAAAGTAATATGACAAGTCACTCTCACTACCTGGTGATCTGGTTGCCCAACCCATTCTGAGTAATGATCATCGATTCCTAGCCCCCAGCCAACCCCCATTTATATACCAAGCACGATGTCTATGGTATGGAATACTCCATTGGCCATTCCATTATTCTGTCTATGCTCTTTCTCAGCTTCTGTGGGAAGCTGAAAAAAGTGCTTGACTACTATAAACATAATTTAGCAACAGCTAAAACAATATGCATTATTGACATTCCTTTCATATCAAATCTGAAACACAGCAACCACTACAAAGAAAAACAACGCTATGACAGCTGAAACCAGGACACATGCCCAAGATGAAGAGCAGCTCTGCATGAAGCTCTGGGCCCATGACCTGGCATTTGGCTACTACCAAGAAGCTTCCTCTACTGCTGCAGTTTGCAAGCTATTCTTCCTCCAGCACCTCAAGTTGCCCAAAATATTCTGGCCTCGCTCAGAGGCAATTGTCTTTATTTTCCCTGACAAGCACAGATGCTTTTTTTCCAACAGGCAACAAAAGAAGGCGGTGCAAACCTTTGCACATCCTTCCATGTAAGTGTTGAACTCTAGGAGTTCCTTATAATGCTTTGCAGTCCTTTTGGGCTTTGAAAACAGCAGGAAAGGGCTGGAAATAGTGGTGGAGAGGAATATTCTCTGCAAGGTCACAGAACAGATCTAGATGTTATTGATATTTTTTCCTCTTACAACCACCCCTCTAAGAATAGAATAAAATCCCTGTCGTTTATCTCCCTCAGTGGATCCTAACCCTGTCACAATCTGAAAATTATTTCCTTTCCACAATAGATAGTGCTACATCTGAGCAGTAGTTAGCAGATACTGTATCAGTGCAAAGCAATAAGGAACTTTGATAAGTGGATTATTGACACAGTAGATAGTAATTTCTCAGCTGGAACAATTGTGTCAATACACACTTGGGAAGTTTTTAATTTATGGATATGCTATCTGTAAGTGATATGTCATTATAGAGAGACCTTTAGTCCACAGATTCAGACATGTACTGCCATAGTTTGTTTTAGCAGTGAATTGGTGCATTTAAAACTGAATATACTAAACATTCAATGTATTATATTTAACATTAATGATAAATATGCATCTCAAAAACAATAGAAAGAAACAAACATAACACTGGGGAGTTTTAAAGCTCAGATCTTACTGCTATTTTAATAGAAAAAAAAATCAGTCAATGATCCTAATTACACATAAACAACTGTAACATTTGTGGATTTCCTTTTCAAAGCATTTGAGCTACAGTAGTGATGAAAAGACATCCACAAAGTGTCTTCCTTTTTCAGTATAGTCTCCTATAACTTCATAATATCTAAACCAATTTAAACCTGTATTAATAAAAATGCTTTGAACTGAGACCTTGCATGTCAAGTTGCAATACAGAATGAATTTTTACTGTCGAGTTATAATCCTCTAAATTAGGAGGTGCTTTATAATTGAAATGCTGACACAGACTTCTAATTGTAGAGGTGTTGGCAGGTGCTGCTATGTTAGCATTATATTAGCAACTTTTGCATGTGAATATTGTTCATTAAAGGTTATGTTTGTACCACATGCATACAGATTATAGGCTGTAGAATGACAGCTGTGTAAAATCATTCAAATTAGAAACCACACTATAGATGCAAATAGTCATATATTAAACAGATTAAATTAGTATCTTTCAAAGTTTTGTTGACTTTAAAAATATATATGGAAAATATTTTTATAGCTACATGCTTCAAAATAAAACAGTTTATGAAATGGTTTCTCATACAACATTAACGATAAATAGAAAATAAAAATAAATCTTCTCTTTTAACTAAACATTAGATTAGCTCAACGATAGTAGTTGCCTGAATTGCAAGTGAATGTTATAGAGCACGGATCTAATTGCTGTAGTGGTCCAACCCTCCAAGCAGTGCAGATGTTATGCAAATAGTTTTGTGTTAATTTTCAGACTGTAAAATGTGGTGGGTTTTGCAAAATCAGAATGAATACCAACATACACACACACACATTAAAAAAAATATATAAAAATTCACTGAATTCCCTGATGCATGGTTACTAGAAAAACCTTTCAAAGCACAGTCTTCTTTCATACAGTGTTAGAGAGTGATCCTCACCAAAAGTCTTGATCAAAGGGTAGCAGACTTAGATAAAATTTGGATCTGAAGCTCACTGGGGCTGCTGGGTCTCACTGTGTGTTTGTGTGTGTGCATATTGAGAATGTTCGGTCTGTGAAGTATCAGTGGTATGTTGCTACAAATGTCTTCATAATCCTTTTCTATTCTGTCTCTATCCTGAAGAAAATCAAGGTCCCCATGTACAAATTGCTGATATATTCTGCTGGTGTATGTTAGACTATTCCCATCATTGTCTAGTGATAATTTATCATGTAAGTGTCCCAGAGATGAGACCTGTGTAGGTGCTGAAATATTTAAAATTATCCCAGTTTTGAAAATTCTGAGGTTTCTTTCATCTTTCTAATGTTTCTGCATGCCTTCAGTAGGAAATTCTAGATATTCACGGTTACACTGCAGATGCTAGTACACTTAGATTGTTTATAATACAAACACAAATACAAATAGAAAAGCAAGTTTAAGTCTCTTGCTTAACTTTTTTTTTTTTAAATCTTTTTTTTCCCTTTCTTTTTTTTCAAGAAGATAGTTAATGTCATATTAAAAATACTTATATTTGTTAAGCTGGTTCTGTGACATTGACATCCTTTTTACATAGAAAATATGTATTCAGCAAGTCACCTCCCACTGGTATGTTTAAAAGCTTTGTTATTTTTAGTAGCTGTTTTCTTAAGTAGATGTCATTATTATATTTCCATGTATGTTTTATTTGACAAAGCAGGGAAAAAAAAAAGGTGCCAAAATAAGAAGATGATTTCATGGTAATGTCTCAGTGTTATTCGTTTCAAGAAGTTGGATTCATTATCCATCCCACCTATTCCTACCCTATCCTAGCTATTCCTTATCTATACTAGTCTTTAAGTGCTTGTTCAATTACATAGATTTGGTTTTCTCAGTTTTACCCTATATGATGTGTGTTGCAATTCATCCCTAGATTCAGACATCAACATATAATTATGAATTAGCATGTTTTAGGCTTAAGTGCTTAATTCCTATCCTACCTCTTTTGCTGCTACCACCTACTAGAATTTCTTACGTATAGCTACTTTTTTCTTTTGTGTAATTCATCAGCATATTGGACCACAGGAACATATCTTTAATACTGACACGAACAATGTGATTACTTGAAATGTTATGTTGGAAATTTTGAGAGAAATCACTGATGACTTTGCATAAATTCTCAAAATAAAGTGTATTAAATATCAATTAAGTGTTTTATCAATATTATTGTTTTTTAAAAGAGCAAAATTCTGATAATAGAGTTCTTTTATTGGTAACTACATCAAAATTTTTTTGTCATTCAGATCAACTTTCATAAAAATTATTTGTTAGGGGATTTTTAGGTACAGTCAAAGCTTAGTCATTTTTTCTTTTGATAATAAACACAAATAATAAAAGAAATGAAAGAAAAGGAGAGAGATTAAGATTCTGCAACATGCCATTCTCTCTTGCTGTGTTAAGAAGGATCCTCACACAGCAAGCTGCAGATATCTGTTCAGATCTTCTCTCCAGCTGAATTAGTGTAGAGAACTGAACAAAAGATTTGACCTATTACTAGTCATTATTATAGTTCAAGAATAAGGTGAGCTGTGAGTAATTTTCTTATTAAGAAGAGAGTAGGGGCATGACACAGTTACTGGAGAGATGTATTTCTCTTTTACCAGAGGAAATACAGGACAGAACAGGTGAAATAGTTATAAAGCCTTTATCAATTGCTCAAGTATCTGCTGCCTGACCTCTATAAGTAACTTTCAATTAGCTAAATAAATGAACATGCAAAGCACTGTCTTTCAAAAGCCTGCACTGGTAAGAAATGAAGGAGGGAAGGAAGGAATCAATCTATCAATCAATCAATCAATCAATCATTACATTTTTGTTCCACTCAGTTTCTAGGACTTTTCCCACTGCATGCAGAGGTGCACTATATTTTCTTCAGTTGTAATTGTCAGTGGGTTTAAAATTGTGTTTTTTTAAAAAAAAAATTAAGGGATAAAATACCAGAACACTCACAAAAGTTTTATTGCTCTGAGCATACTGAAATGTCAATTTGATTTCACCTCTGCCACCTGGAGGAAGGAGAGCTCGGTTTCTCATCCTAATGCCTGTCACTAAATATCCATGGTATAAGACAGCACACTGGGAAAGGGAGATGTAGTGTAATTAGGGCAGGTGCCCTAAAGAAAAAGAAGGCTCCTGAATTCATTCTTGGCTGTATTTTTGATTCAGGGTTTGTTGGTTCATTTGTTTGTTTGTTTGTTTTTCTCTGTGTGTGTTTTTGTGAGAATTATTTAATTTTTCAAGAGAATGCTACTACCTTGGTAGAAAAGTGCTTTTGTAAGGTTTTACAATTTCTATTGTTAATATTATTATTACTACTACTACTACTACTTTTACTATTAAGCAGATTTGTTAAAGTGAGGTATCATGCTGTAAATAGATTTCTAAAAAATTAAAACAAAATTTTAAAAAATTGAAAAGGAAAATTGCCTCTTTCATAGACAACACAAACCCTAATCATGTGTTACTGAAACAGACTGCCTAATTTAGAGACAAGGAAATTAACTGAAGTTAAAATGTCAATGGTTAGTCCATTAAAATATGACTGTACTCTGATGCCGTTTTCTCTAATTGTGCCACTTAAGTAAATAACCAGGTCTGTATCTAAGATTCAGGGGTGCTTTTATTTGATTATTTTATGGCCTCATAATAAACTGGAGATCATTTACAGGAGAATGTTAATTTGCTGTTCCTCAAAAGATGTATTAGATGGTATTTGGATAGTAAGTGAAAACACTATAGAATGCATCTAGGCAATACTGCCCTCATAGGTGAATAAAACTGTTGCCATCTAAAGGGTAAGAGTAGATTGGCATGAACCAAATGAGTTTATATATACATGTATATATATATCTATGTGTATACACATACCTGTATGTGTATATATATAAACATATGAAAACATACAGATGCATTTACTCGACCAGAAGAGTGTGCCTATTTTACAAAACCAATACCATTCTCTTTGTCTTACATCAAGTTTAAACACTTGGATTTGTTGAAGCTATTCTTCCACAAAAATAAATAAATAATGTGTTGTGGCATGATTTAATAATGGTTTTGTTAGCAACAAAAAACTCTCTGTTGAAGGCAAAAATGTTTTCTGTAAGAAAAGCACTTCAAGGCAGGGGTGGCTTTAGTTAAAACTGTTTGTGATCTGACACTGATTTATGAGGTGTAGCTTATTTATCTTCTTGTTTGAATTGTCTTTTGCTCTTCTGGTGATCAGATATATTTTTAATATACTTTGTTTGGTTTTGGCAGAAAATTAAGTCCTCTGAGGATTAGTGGTGTGCTACACCCTGAATTAACTGCCAAAGGTGCAATATTTTTTCCCTTTTGCTTAATTGTATTGTGGAAGCAATCAGTCATGCAACAAAAGCAATTACGTTTTTGTTTTTATTCTATTTTCTTACTATTTTTGTTAATATCGAAGTGCATGCAGTGTTTGAAAAGATGCTGTTTCTCAAGAACACTCTCTGTGAGAATGAAGAAGCAAAATAAATCCAACAGTAATAAAATAAATCTTGGTCTTGAGGTAGGGTACAAAGAAGAAAGAAATGCATATTCACAAATACCTCATCAAAAATATTTTATCAAAACATATTTAATAGGTTTTGACAAAAAAATAAAATTAAATTAGAAAGACTTGTCTGCCCTCCGCAGAAAAATACATCTACTCAACAAAAACAAAACACCTGAATGTCAAAAATACTCAGCTGAAATATTTTTATTCACATCTGCTGATAATAATGCCCCATGGGCATTCAAAAGTCTCATGCCACTACTCTCAGTAGGTTTGGTTCATTAGCAAAGATTTTTCCCCTTGATGCACTTTTGGCCAACATGTAACATGACTATTTTTTTAATGTACTGAATTTTCAGCTCCCACGGGAAAGATACAGCTATTTGCTAAAAGTTGAAGCTGTTATTGAAAAAAAATCAGCAATTCTGTAATTGAAATGTTTTACATAGAAAACAATCTACTTCTCAGGCAGTTTTACTTGTAAACTTGTTATTACAAAGATCCAGTTGTACAGAATCCAATACCAGCCAAACAACTAAACACCAGGCTGGTATTCCAACCTCAACTACTCCATAGTACAAGTAGGTATTTAGGAAAACTGTATGATTTTGGAAAAAATATTAATTTCTATTTCTAAATTACTGTTATTCTTTTTTCTATTCTTATCTATTTCTATTTCTAAACCTAGCACCTGGGTTTCCCCCTTCCATGCTCAGTGCAGACCACTGCAACACACTTTATTGTCAAGATGCAGGTGGAAAATTCCAAGTATTTAAATTGGTACACAGCATAACTAGTTGCCTTTTATATGGTACAATTCACTGGCATCAGCTTAAAGTATAGTTTTAACAAAAGTCATTTTAACTGCCTGTTTCCTTAGAAAGTTAGGAAAAAGACCTGTTTGAAAGGCCACCTCCTCTCCTTCCCCATGCTGCCATGATGCAGTCGTGATGAGAAGTCCGAGCAAGCCCGTAGCCTCAGTGTGCTGAAAAAGCTGGTGCAGCTGCAGTGTCCACAAGTCCAGCCTGTAACTCCAGGGCCTCCCCATCCCAGAGGGCAAGCCAGGGCCAGTTGGGTCATTGTCAGGAACTGGCAGACCACTGAAACCCTGGGCAGGATACACTGGAAGACACACTTTCACAGCAGGAAATAGGGCTTGAAAAAGGTTAGGCAAAGCTTTTAGTTTTGGTACTCACCATCTGATTGGAATATTCTGCTATATGCTAAAAATGAGGAAACAAATTACCATACCAGTTAAACACTCTATCTACCATAAGGGCAGGAGCAGACCAGAGCTTCTGTCTGAACCTAGAAACAAAGTTGCTCTGTGTCCATCCAAAGGCTACAGAAATCACTTGGAAATGTCAGGTGCTTGTGACAGAGCTAAGGAACAATAAATGTATTTTTCACTGATATGGCTTTCCTTGAGACCCATCATTTGGCAATGCTGAAACATGGGAAATGAAAGGTAAAAGGTGAATGTACCTACACAGAATGGTGCAAGTATGCATAAAAGATGATCCTACACAGCATACCAAATACAGCTCTAAAGCAAAGATCCATGAGTTGAGAGTGTCAGTGGTGGCTAATGCATTGCTCTGCATGGGATATGAATCAGACCTTCCCATGGTAAGGAAAGTGTAATTGCATATTGTGTCTAATATCAACATGCAACAACTGTGAGCAAATATTGAACTCATAATGACAATCCCTGCATTTTAATTACTGAATAAATTACGTTGCATATTATAGACAATACTTGCCAATACTTCGCGACTTTTCAAAGGTTAAAAGTAAAATAACTATAGACTGAGAAAAAAGAATCCTGTTTTCTCAAAAACATGAAAAAATCAAAGGAAACCAGTTCTTTCCTGAAGTTGATAGCAATTTTACTTAAAACAAACTAGAGATTTGGAAAAATCATATCATGACAGACATGTTTTCCTCCTCTTGTCTACCTTCTCCTCAACTCCTAGCTCAGATAGTCACAACTGGGCAATTAGGATGACGTCATGTGACCTGTGTAGAACACTCACAGCATGAGTTGCATTGCTGAATAATCAGATTTTTCACCTAGAATGCCTATTCTGTAATCTGAGCTAATACACTCTTCTGAAAATTTTATATCTTTGCAACCATTTTAATACAGAACAGAACTATGGTGAAAGACAGTTACATTTAAATAAATTAGAGCAAACTAGAAAATTGCTAGAGGTTGAGATACAGGATGAATTGCAGGTATGAGGCAACTTTGTCTAAAAATGGTTCGAAACATGTTTTCTCTCTGAATTCTTGAGGAATGAAAAGAAAATCAGCAACAGAGTAAGTTAGCTTTTTCACAGAGTAACCAAACCTTTCTAAGGGCAGATCCACTGCATAATCCCTATTTACTAAAGTCTAAACTCTTGTAGGCGAATGTAAATATTCGGCACAAGAATGTGTGCACAATGCAGACATTCTTTATTCCTTCAGAGCAAGGCCTCTTCAGTACAGCCCATTGTCAATACAAGATAGCTGTCTGTGTAGAGAAAAGAAAAAGACACATTGTCCACTCTAAGCTTAAGACCTTACTCCAAAATGAAAGTTACTTGAATTTGAAACAAGCCTTTCTTGAGTCTTGGCATCAAGATATTTTCAGGCAATAGATATGTATAAACAAGCTCCTTATTACAGATTCCACAAATGGCTTTATCCAGATCTCTAAGTGAAGCTTTTAAGAAAAGCCTTTTTTGTGTGTGTGTTTGGCTATTTCCACATTTCTTAAATTTGAGAAAATTGTTAAACAAAACAGCCAGGATTTCATTAAATTACTATGGCATACAGAGACACTGTAAATGAATGTGGTCACTGAACATACTCATTTCTAGAATACACAACATAGGAGAATATTTTTAAATTAATTATTCTGCTGTTCACTGTCTTTGTTCTGCGTGTTAGTGTGCTCTAGTAAGACTGGCTTGATATTGTAAAGTTTTAGTTAAGTTAATGGCCGTGTAAACTGCTTGAATGTACCAAAAAAAAAAAAAAAAAAA